>OVBJ01001187.1:0-32228 GCA_900406535.1 Noccaea bulbosa
ATCACTTGCATCCTCATCGACCAAACTGTGTAGTTGGTGTTGTTGAGCATCAGACATTGGATAGACGACGGGCCTCCTTCCTTGATCCTGAGTGGTACTGCAACGACTTCATTCCCAGCCATGTTTAACGTAACTTATGACACTCCTTCGTCGCAAGTCTTCTTAAACAGTTGTGAGTCTCTCTCTCGGGTTATTCTGTCGAAGATGTTTTGAATTCAATATGGAAGCTCTGATACCAATTATTGAATCAAACTCTTAGACAAAATAGATAAAACCTTTCTTATTGCTTTAGAAAATAACTCAAAACTAAAGCTCTCTCAATTCTCACAAGTTATGCCACATCTTGGCATCTCCTTATATAGAGAGATTATATCCTAACTTTAATAGGAAACATGTATTTAGATAACTCCCAAGTACATTATGATTCTAATGCTAAACTCCATTGCTTGGTAGGATTAGGATAGCTTAAGTCTTAAGCTATCTTCAAGGTTAATCCAACACTTTGAACGTTGTAAACTCCTATATGCGGTGGTCCTAACCCTCCCCATGGTCTTACTCCTCCTCCCGGTCGTTTCTCCACCACACGGTACGTACTATTTTTCTCTGCTATATATATACTCCTAATATGTGATAATTACTTTACTATTATGTTTCGTTCTAATGATATTTAATTATGCTTTAATAGAATCTCACGTGGGAAGGCATCAGTGGAAGTTCGCGGAAGGAGGGAGTGATTGAAAGAAATGAATATCTTCGTACAAGCTTCGTGATCATGCATGTCTCTACGTACCGTCTTTGTTCAAATTCCAATAAAAATTATTGATGTCAATCATTTATTTTTATTCCTCTACTAGAAGCTAACCGCGCATTACGCGGTATTTTATTTTATTGTTCATTAATGTCTTTAAAAATAATTTGATGGTAGCAAGAATTTGAATGTTATTTTCTTAAATGTCTTCTCAAATAATATATAGGGGATTCTCTATTTTTTTACAGGTTCTATATATATATATATATATATACATATGTCCCAAAGATTAACATAGAAATCTATAAAATTACATAAAATAAATAAGAGAGGACAACTGAAATTAAACCATTATTATATTAAAACTTGTCTAACACTGATCAAGAGAAAATGTCCAACAAAGCAAAGGAAATGGCAGCTACTATCAGTGCAACTAGAGTTTGTAAAATAGATGAAGTTGGATTTATCTCAAAAATGAAGCACCGCTAGTTTGTTAATATTTTTTCATCTTTCATGGATGCTAGATCCTTAATTTATGTTCCCAGTGTTGCTGTTTGACAAATTAGCCATAGTTTTATTTTACTGGTTTAAAAATTGAATGTAGATAATCAAAATACCAAAAGGGGAAAAAATATCTTGGGTTCCGGCCACATCTCTGAAAAGATTACGATCAATGGAACTCTTTATTCAAAGAGAGCCAATGTTCTCTAAGAAGCATTTTGATAAAGCTCCAAAGCAGTCTCTTGTTCTTAGGCTATTTACAATGGACCTGTTAGTCTGTTACAATGGACATATACTTCTTTTTCCTTTCTTAAAAAAAATGTAAACTTGTAAAGAAAAAAATGAAGTAAAATTAATAAGCAGAATCCACGGAGGAAAAGGAAACGATTACATGAAGGGTAAATCAAAAATGAAGTAAAATTAATAAGCAGAATCCACGGAGGAAAAGGAAACGATTACATGAAGGGTAAATCGTCTTTTTGTATAAGACATATTTGTTCGGTGGTAAACGAGAAAAAAACTCGAAGCCCTAATTTCTGCTTAGAGAGCCACCATGGCTACCATCTAGTCGCTTTCTAATTCCTTGGGAGATCAGATCACAAGGAGATATACAAAACCCTCTTCTTCCTTGGGATCGAGTTCTCCATAAGAGAAACAATGATGATCTCCGATCTTCCTGAGGACTTGGTAGAGGAAATACTCTCTTGGGCTCCGGCCACATCTCTAAAGCGATTAGGATCAACTTGCAAACGATGGAAAGCTTTATTCAAAACGCCAAGATTCGCCGAGAAGCACTTTAGTAAAGCTCCAAAGCAGTCTCATGTTCTCATGTTGAAGAACTCTAGGCTTTTTCCAATGAACGTAGATCTCAACGTTGTTCCTCCATCTTTAGAGTGTAAAGGTGCACTTGACCTAAAGTGCTACCGTGGTAATTCAGAACAACTTTATGTAGCTGAAGTTTTTCACTGCTACGGTTTGTTGTTATGCATCACCAACGACAATAGACCCATGGTTTGTAATCCGTATATAGGGGAAACAAGGTGGATCCAACACAAAAATGGTTACAAGTTTTCGGCTAAGTTTGCTTTAGGATACGGAAACAACAAATCTGGCCACAGCTACAAAATCTTGATGTATTTTTTAACCGAAGACCCAATTGGTGTATTTGAAATCTATGAGTTTAGCTCTAATTCATGGAGAGTTGTTAATACTCCCAACTTCATCCGCACAAGATATTACGGCGTGATTTTGAAGGGAAATGCTTACTGGATTGCTGTTGATGGTGATGACAAAGACGACTACTTACTCAGTTTTGATTTTACAGGAGAGAGATTTAGACGTCTGTGTCTTCCTTCATTTATCAAACGTGGTGGGGCTATGGATCTATCAGTTGTTAGAGAGGAAAAACTCTCATTCTTACATCACAGCTATGCTACATCAAAGATGGAGTTGTGGCTGACCAATAAAATTGACACTGAAGCAGACTTGTCATGGAGCAAATCTTTTGCAATGGACTTAGATGGATATATGGATAATTGTTTTTATCCTTTCACGAGTCTTATAATCGACGAGGAGAAGAAAGTGGTCTTGTGTTGTAATTCATGTTATGGCCCCGGCAGGAGAAATGTGGTATACACTATTGGAGAGGACGGCAAAAATTACACAGATATACCTTATATTAAAGGATCGGGTGCGCCATTTATTTTCAATTATGTTCCAAGTTTGGTTCAAATCCAATCTAACTAAGCAAGTGATTTCTTGCAGCTCATCTTCTGTTGTTTTTGTTTTTAAAAGACAATGTCGTATTGTCGTTCGAATGATTTAATTTAAATATTTAAGGAATACTTTTTTGGTGCATCAATATCCTCTTACTCTATGAATCCTGTCTTCTTTGTGTTGTATAGTTTTTGGTTAATTTGAGCCCTTTTTTTTCTTTCTTTTGGTTTCTTAGTATTGATATCAAGATTGGCGAATATGGTATTTGGTTTGGTTTGATGATTTCCGGTATATCAATATCAATATTTATGGTTCATGAGATTCAACAATGTCACATGTTAAACGAACAATCCATTAGTGTATCTAAACAAAGTGACTGAAGGTTGTGTTGGCCATGTTACTGCTAAGCTCGAGATGATGGAACCATGCTGTCAATATTGCTCAAGCGTCAGAGACAGGTTTCACCAAAGTCACGAGAAAACAGAAATGATCTTACCCATGTATGCTTCTTTTTCATTTTTTTTTTTAAAAGTAAACTGGAGATAAAAAAATTGAAGTAAAACTATATAAGCAAAATCCACGGAGGAAAAGGAAAAGAGTACGTGAATGGGTAAATCTTTGTATAAGACATGATTTGTTCGGTGGTAATTGGTAAACGTGAAAAAAAAAAAAAAAAAAACTCAAAACCCTAACTTCTACTTAGTGAGCCCCCATCGAGTCGTTTTTTTTTTTCTTAGGAGATCGGATCACAAAGATAGATACAAAACCCTTATTCTTACTTGGGATCGAGTACTCCATAAGAGAAACAATAATGATGTCCGATCTTCCGTCGGATCTATTAGAAGAAATACTCTCTAGGGTTCCAGCCGCATCTTTGAAACGAGTACGGTCTACTTGCAAACGATGGAACTGTTTATTCAAAGAGCCAGGATTCACCGAGAAGCACTTTCGTAAAGCTCCAAAGCAGTCTCATGTTGTCATGTTGAAGGAAAATAGGGTTTGTTCAATGAGAATCAATCTCAACGTTGTTCCTCCATCAATAGAGTTTAAAGATGCACTTAGTTTAAAGGATTCCCATTCTGATTCGGAACCAGTCGATATAGCCATAGCTTTTCACTGCGACGGTTTGCTTTTATGCATCACCGACGACGATAAACATAGACCCGTTGTTTGGAATCCATGTACAGGGGAAACAAGGTGGATCCAACGCGAGAATGGTTACAAGAGAGACTCTTCGTTTGCTCTAGGATACGGAAACAACAAATATGGCCGCAACTACAAAATCTTGATGAATTGGAAAGGTTGCGAAAAAGAAGACACGGTTGGTGGATTTGGAATCTATGAGTTTAGCTCTAATTCATGGAGAGCTGTTAATCCACCTAACAGGGTCTCTATAGGATATCGTAATGTGACTTTGAAGGGAAATACTAATTGGAATTTTTGCAATGAAGGCTACTTACACAGTTTTGATTTTACAAGAGAGACATTTGGACGTCTGTCTCTTCCTTCAGCTTGCGATGATGGTTATAAGGCTCTATCAGTTGTTAGAGAGGAAAAACTCTCAGTGATACATTGCGATTTTGATACATCAAAGATGGAGGTGTGGGTGACCAATAAACTTGATAATGAAGCAGACTTGTCATGGATCAAATCCTTTACAGTGGACTTACACAGCAGTGGTGTTCCTCCTTTAACGATTCTTTTAATGGATGAGGAGAAGAAAGTGGCCTTGTGTTTTAATCCATGTCTCGGGAGCAGGTGCAAGAACGTTGTATACACGATTGGAGAGGACCATCGATATTACAAAGAAGTGCCTTTTATGAAAGAACTATATACGTTAGGCCTTACTAGTTGGTCGCCATTAATTTTCAATTATGTTCCGAGTTTGGTTCAAATCCAATCAAACTAATTAAGCAAGTGGTTTCTTGCAGCTCTTCTTTCGTTCTTTTTTTTTTTTTTTTTCCTTCGTTGGTTTTGTTTTTGAATACAGGATCGCTTGAATAATGATAATAATGTAGTGAATATATTTTTTTGATACACCAATATCGATCGTCTTACTTTATTATAATTCCTTTCTTCTTTATAAATCTTTTTTGCTTTTGAGCTTATTTATAAATGTACTAAGCTTTTTATTTGACGTTTACAATGGCGTATGTTAACCATTAATTTAGTTTTCTGTCTTTTTCCTTCATGATCATATCTGTGATTCTGTATATTGTTGACTTGTTGTATACTGCTGCATTTCGGACTTGCTTTGGAGATGGGATGAACATAAACCGGAGTTAATTGGAACGGTCTGGACCAAATCAGAACGTCAAATTGTCTAAACCGGTAGCTAATTTTTGGAGTTATGATATAATCGTCCAAATTTGTGGGTTAAAATGAGTCAAGACACGTTGGTAAAGGTGGGCCCCAACGGATATGTGTCTGGCTCCTAAATTAATGTTATCCGTAATCATTTTTATATACCTTTATTTATTTATTGAGTAGTAGTATATTCCAAATTACACGCTTGGGGTCAAAGTGTTGACTTTTCTATCATCGTCTTCCTCTGTTTATAATACACGCTACTTCTTCTCTCTCTGCTTTTATCTACTTCCGTAGTCGATCGAGCTTTGACAGCTATTGGAATTGTATTGTACCGATTATTACTGGTATGTAAACTGATTTCAATATTCATTTATCATGAGGCTTTTGTAGGTTTTGCTCTCGATTTGTGATTTATGTATGGGTTTTTGTTTATTCATCCAGAATTTTTTATAGTATCGCGATGGGTTTTGGTAAATTTAAATCTTTTCGAAATATCTCTTTAGATCACGAATATTTCATCGTGAAAATGAAAATTTTAAACGCTTGACTGTTTTGTAATAATCAAGGAGGTGATATAATATGTTGTGATTGTGTTTTCTTGATAATCTGACAATTCTGAAATCTCTTCCTCTGTGAAATCAAGCAGTGACCTTTGATAAAATGGCCTCAGAGACTCCTCGAATCGCCAAAGATGTCACTGAAGTAAAGTTCCAAAGACTCTGCTTCTTCAGCTATGTCTCGTTCGTTTAATGTTTTTTTTTTTTTTTTTTTTTTTTTTTTTTTTTTTTNTTTTTAAAAATTTCTTTTACTTTGTGTTAGTTAATTGGGAACACTCCATTAGTGTATCTGAGCAAAGTGACTCAAGGTTGTGTTGGCCATGTTGCTGCTAAGCTAGAGATGATGGAACCATGCTCAAGCGTCAAAGACAGGATTGGTTATAGCATGATTGCTGATGCAGAAGCTAAAGGTCTTATCAGACCAGGAGAGGTCTGTGTTTTTCTTAATCAGATTCTTCAAAAAAAACCAAGACTTTTATTGAGTTTATAAAAAAGTTTCAATTTTTTTGTCTTGTGTGTGTTTTTGTTTAAGAGTGTGTTGATTGAGCCAACAAGTGGAAACACCGGAGTTGGGTTAGCGTTTACAGCAGCAGCAAAAGGATACAAGCTAGTTATCACAATGCCGGCTTCAATGAGTATAGAGAGAAGAATCATTCTCTTAGCGTTTGGAGCTGAGCTTGTTCTCACTGATCCAGCTAAAGGCATGAAAGGAGCTGTTGCGAAAGCAGAGGAGATTTTGGCCAAAACTCCTAATGGTTACATGCTTCAACAGTTTGAGAATCCTGCTAACCCAAAGGTAATGCTTTCTTTTCTCTTAGAGCCTTTGTGGATCGAAATTCAGATACTTTTTGACATTCTTTTGTTGTAGATCCATTATGAGACTACTGGGCCAGAGATATGGAAAGGTTCTGGTGGGAAAGTTGATGGCTTTGTTTCTGGTATTGGTACTGGTGGTACCATAACTGGTGCTGGAAAGTATCTCAAGGAACAGAATCCAAACATAAAAGTGAACAACTTCATCTATTAACTCATACAATATCAGAGTCTTGTTTAGTTTACTCATTAACTAGTCACAGGTTTCTCATATGTTTTCTCATCTTTCAGCTGTATGGTGTTGAGCCCGTTGAAAGCTCTATTCTTTCCGGTGGAAAGCCAGGTGTGTTTTCAATCTATTATGTATATCACCTTGAACACTCTTTTATCTTGTATTTTGCTCACATGTCAGTCTTGAGTGTTCATTGTATGTGGTCCTTGTAACGTTTTAGTGTTCTTCAATGGATATAAAGATTCAATTGGTTTTAGCCTATGTAACATGTGTTTGTTTGATGAAAAATGCTCAGGCCCTCACAAGATTCAAGGTATAGGTGCTGGTTTTATTCCAGGCATTTTGGATGTTGAGCTTATAGATGAAGTTGTTCAGGTAAAGATTTTTTTCAGACTAATATCATCTCCTTGTATGGACGAAACTGCACATTTCTCAGTTGGGTCCATCGTTTTGTATATGGCTCACGGCAGGTTTCAAGTGAAGAATCCATTGACATGGCAAGGCTTCTTGCTAAGGAAGAGGGTCTACTAGTAAGTGCTTCACATTTCACAAGGAATGAATATACATTTTCTCTCTTCTTGGTCCACTCCACTTATTTTCTTAATCGTGTTTCTCGCATTTTGTCTCCTACTAACAAGTAGAAGCAAATACTGTATAATGATAGGTGGGAATCTCATCCGGAGCAGCAGCTTCCGCAGCAATCAAACTTGCGAAGAGGCCAGAAAATGCCGGGAAGCTTATAGTGGTAAGTCGTCTTTTGCAAAGCTAAGAAGAAGCTTATTAGAGTCTTTCTTTCGGATTCTGATGTGAAATCGAATGTTTTTTTTTTGCAGGCGGTGTTCCCAAGTTTTGGGGAAAGATATCTATCGACTGTCCTGTTTGATGCAACAAGGAAAGAGGCAGAGACGATGACCTTTGAGCCCTGAATTTGGGGATATATATACAAACAAGTCCTCTTTCTTTCAGCAAATCTTCCTTCTCATGGACTTAAGACACAGAAATAATTTATATACTTGAACATTTATCTTCAGATTCTGTCTGTATCTTTGTCATTTGTGTCATCTCAAAAGTCAAAACTACAATCCATTACTCGTGCACAACATTGAAACTCTTACGAAAATCTTTATAAAATAGCTTATATTTTTTTGTGCTTCATGGGGAACATAGAGAAGAAAATCCGGTTCGATAATCATTATATCATACGTTCAAAATATCGTTTATGGCTAATCATTCGGTCGGGTAGCGATAAGCGATTTTTCATAAAACCGCTAATAATACGGAGCTTAATCGGGGCGGAATTTTAGGTTTATTTTAATATATTTTAAAAATTATATTGATATAAGACATTATTAATACAAAAAATAATATAAATTCTTAATATACATATGATTTTTTTCAACTCACAAACATTTCTAATACAATAGATAATAGTTTTACTCACAAATATTACAAAAAGATATTAAAAACATACAAAAATATATAAAGAATGATAATAATATGTAAATACATGATTGCAAGCAAAATCGAAATACCAAACATATATCAATCAAATCTCTCACACGAAATCATATATTTTCAACCTAGATAAAATATTTGATCAATTCACATATCATAAGACAAAAATAGTCAAAGTTTGTATTTAGAAGATAAATCCTCAAATTGATTTGTTGAAAACGATTGATCACATATTTTTTTTTGTTAAGATAACTCTAAAAAGAATAAACTTTGATTTTTGGATCGAATTTTACAAACGATTATCAACTGAGTCAATCATATTTCAGAAAATATAAATTTGATCTACCGATTTACAGAATTAGTTAGCGATTATTGTAATTAATCGGATAAAATCGGTATCGTTACGGTCACTCCCCGATTAATCGTCCGGAAAAATCGGGGACTTTAGAACGTAGATTATATCTAAAAAAACCGGTTTAATTTGTGTAACCGGTTCAATTTTTTTACTTAAACCCAACCCTGGCTTGTTCTTCTTCCTCACTCCCTGCTGCGCCGCGTTTTCTTTCTTTCTCTCAAACTCCATCTTCGTCTCGATCGTTTCCTCTCAAAGCAAAAGCTTCTTTCGATCTTTCTCGTGTGGAATCGTTTATAAAAGTAAGCTTTCTATTATTTTACTAGTTTCTATTTTTCTTTCCAGTGGCGAATAGGTATGCGTCGATGTTGATCTCAAAAAGTAAACAGAATCTAGTTCTGAATTTTTTGAAATTTTTCCAATCGATCGTCTTCGATCTCGACTAAGCTTCTTCTATGTTCCCGTTCTGGTATTAGATACTGAACCTAGATTAGTCTTAGGAAGCAGAACCTAGTCATGGAATCGTTGGATCGAGTTGATATCAGTGACATCGAAAACCCTAATTTCGGGTGCCATTTGCAGTCACAGTGTTTGCACAAAAAGGGCCTTAATCGGATTACAGGAATGTCAAATTCTTCGTTGATATCTCTGAGCCATAGTTTGAGCTTGTATGCTTCGAATGGAGTCTATATGTATTAGACATTACACTGTGATTTCTGGAATGTTCCGTGTTGGTTGCTTGTTCTTGGTATAAACGGATTTGATGCTATGAGACTGATGGATTCTTGTTGATATGATGAGTGATTGGGTTGGATGCAGATGCATTAGTAGCAAAATTAGATCCATTTCAAGGTTCTTTGGTTGATAATGATTGAAGTGTACTGATGTCTCTCTGTACAGTGGTATGCTTGTTCTTTGTATTGATTCGATGAGATAAGTCATAAGTGATGGATTGATTGTAGGATTGATCTTGACCTGATTTGAACATGGATATGAGATCATTCCTTCTTGGAAGATGATTCCTAATTCATATGTGGTTGGTTGAGTTTCTGCAGCTGTGTTTTGACTGATTTGTTCCTTGGCTCTTTAGTTGAACAGAAGCAAATGGCGAGCAAATCCGGAAGCAGCGGCGGTGGTCTAAGAGAAGCGCCGAGTGAGCAAGCTGTTCTAAACATGTACGAGTCGATGAGATCAGAGATAAGCCAAATCTACTCCAACATAACCGACCTCGAGATGCAAGTGAGCGAACACTCTCTGGTGATCAACGCCATCCAGCCTCTCGACCAGTCTAGGAAATGCTTCCGCATGATAGGAGGCGTGCTCGTCGAGAGAACCATCAGAGAGGTGCTCCCAGCTGTCAACCGCAACAAGGAAGGGCTCGAAGAGGTTGTGAGGAAGCTATACGAGACACTGGAGAAGAAGAAGAGAGATCTTTCCGAGTTCGAAGCCAAGTATAAGATCAGGCTAAGGAAGCAAGAAGATTCCAAGGAAGAAGGTAACAAAAAAGAAGGTAACGCTCAAGGTGTTCTTGTTGGTGCTGCTAGTTCCACCCAGTAATAACTACCTTTTTTTTTTTTACAAGTGTTGTATCTTCTTTTGGTTTATCTGTCCAAGCTTGTGACCTTAACTTAAATGTTTTGAATGTTACAAAATCAGTAGACTGGAGAGAATTGCCATTTATAGATCACTTTTTCTTATGGCTACTTATGATCTTGAATCAGTCAGCAGCTAAAGAAAGGCTTTAACATTATCTTTGAGTGTGTTTGAACAAGACGGTAACAAAAGCAAAGCTTACACTTAAACAAAGCTGATACAAAGCTACTTAAAGAACTATCTTCCTCATGTATCGGCTCTCTCGTTAAGCTTAGCGGCGGCGGTAACAGAAGCGGCCACACCACCAGGATGAGTAGACAAGTTAGGATTGTTCCTCAGCTCGGCGCTCACCACTCCCTCCGCATCCCCTCTCGTCACTGCTTTATCCGCCGGCAACTTCCCGGTCGCACCCTAACAATCCATCCGGATTCCAAAACATTTTAGACTGTTAACAAAAGTATAGAAGAACATCAGTGATTCAAAGTGTTTTGAAGTGGGGTTAAACCGCCAAAACATCAACGAGCTTGATTTTGTCCTCGTCGCGGTCAACATTAGCGTTGTGATTCGCTGCTGATTGAGCTGAAGCGGCAATTCCACCGGGAGCAATGACGTTGGTGCCGGAAGCTCTAACCTCCGCCGCTTGAATCGCTGCTGCGTCGCTCTGGTCAACCGGTTTGTTTCCGGCGGTTTTCGTAGCTGCTTCCAATGCTTCTCCTATAGTTATCGCACTCTGCAAGTTCAATCCCAACGCTTCCGCGTCCGTCGCCGCCGCTGCTTCCACGGGTGTAGGCTCAACGTATTGTCCAACGACCTGTAACAACCAATCGTCAACGACTCAACGTCACAGAAGGAAATGATTACATAAGGAAACAAATTCATTTTGGAAATGAGTTTTAAGTGACCTGTCCACCGACGAATTCTGTTGTGACACGTGCACCGGGGACCTCTGTTTGCGCCACGGTGACACCTCGTTCGACTGCGAGGTCGGTTGCGTCTCCTGGGTGGACGAAACCACCGCGTTCGTTGGCTGTGGCTGCAGACTGCATGGTTGCTGCTGCGCCGCCTTTCTGAGTGTGGCCGAAGACGCGTGTCTCCGCTGCTTGCATCATGTTTGCATCTTCAGGCGCTATGGCTTTATCGGCGAGCTCACCGGTGACTTCGAAAACATCTCCGTATTTGACCGGCTCTTGTGGCCTACTTGGTTGCTCTTGTTGGCTCATATCTCTTGTTCTGTTATGTTCTGTTGTGTGTTACAAGTTACAACTTGCAATAAGCTCCTAGAGAGATGGAGTATAAAAAGAGGTACACAATTTGTGGGACCAACATTATGAGGCTTTGACACTTGTCAATGAGGTGACTAGGACACACGTGTCTAGTTCCCAAGTTAATACCATGATGAGGAAGCATTGATGAATCAGACCGATTGAGATATTAAAAATTTTAACCAAAATATCACACATAATTTTCCTACAATAACAAGTGTGTCCCTAAAACATTGGACACGTTACTTCGAATTTAAGACAAAACAACAACAAGAAAAAGGTTGGAACAGAAGTCACCCACCCAACCCAAGTCAAAGAAACAAATCTTTGTTGGTCTGGTAAAGTCAGAAACTTTAATCTAGATCTAGATCCTTTTTTATCTCTCCTTTTTATGGTCTTTCCTATTTTAGAAAACAGAGTAATACAATTGAAGACACAACATTTCATTACACGTTTCTTGTCTTTTTTTTCGTTATCTCTGTGTTCCCATACGCAAAATCTTCCACCTTCTGTTCTCCGTTTAACGGAGCTACAAGGCGGAAGAACCATTGTCTGTGGCCGGAAAGAGATCGAAACTTTTGTTTTGTTTTTTCCGGCCAAAGATATGGGAACCGGTGGAAAAATATCGAACGCTCACGTGATCTCCGCCACGTGGCATCACAAGCACGTGCGTCCTATGGCCGACGACGACTCTGATCTCCTCCGGAGAGACATCGGAGAGCTTCTTTCGCGGTGGGGCGGGCTTCAGATGGCCGTGAAGAATCAGTGGGGAGGCCACGATTCTCTCAAGAAATCTCATGAGCTTGCTCATCATCTTTTTCATCTCTTCTCTCAATCAAATGGTTCGTTTTGCTTAATTTCCCTTGTTTTGAATTTCTTTATATGAGATATATACAGATATGGATAATGATGATCTCGATTCTTGAGCAGTGATTACGGTAGAAGAGATAGAGAATTTTCTACATGAAAGCTTGCTTCTTTCTTTCAACACCGAGATGGAAGATGGCAGCATTGAAGAAGTACGTACTGTTTCGTTTAAATTATATTTACATAACATTGTAATGATTTTTCTTTTTTTTTTTTTTTTTTTGACCAATAATGATTTTACTTGTAAACTAAACTTTGATCATTGTGTGACTTGTAATTAGGTAGCTGAACAATTGATGATACTTCATGAAGAACATTTGCGTGGGAGTCATTAAGCCAAAATACGAGGAAGCGGTGGCTTGAACGGTTTAGATCGTTTTTTCGTGGACAGTTTGATCGTCCTTTTTGTAGTTATAAAGTATAAACTGATAATTGCATGGTACAGAGAGAATATGAAAATTTGGCGCAAAACATCATAATGTAATTTCATACTAACCGGTAAGAAGATGTGTTTCAGTGTGTGACTATAATTTTTTAGATATTTTCTATGTCTAGTAAATCTAAAAAAAAAAAATCCTTTTGAAAATCTCACTTAAATCGAAATCTGGACACAGACAATAACTAATTAAAAGATCACAAAAGTTTTGAATTTTAGATGCGACTTATGGCAACTATCATTTTATGGGAAGAAAAAGTGGCCAATTCTTACTTTTTTTGTTTTCTTCAAAGAAATGTCATATTCATGTAACAAATATCTGCTAAATGCTGACTCATCCACTTTCACCACTCCCGTACCGACCCATAATCTCTCAAACTGTAAGCTGTAAAGATTCTTTCCATTTTTTTCTTTGGACAGAATAAAAAGAGAGAATGTTGTCTTCAGTCTCTTGACAGTAGAAAAGTATGTAGATGGTACAAATACTACAAGTGACTGACTGACTAATTCACGTGAGGGGTAAAGCGGTTAAAGTTAAAAAGTTGACCGATGACGTCGATTTCATCATAAAAATAAAAAATCGGATTTTCATTTCTCAAAGAAAGGACAGGACCAGATGTAAGGGCATAATAGTAACTTCCAACGAATCGTTTATTCGCTGCACTTCAGCTGGAAAAGACTAACCCACATCTCCAAGAGTTAAAAAAGAAAAAAAAATAACCAGAGGTGAAACGAGAAGAGAGATTGAAAGAGCTTCTAGATCTGCCTCTGCAATCGTACGTTTTTTCTTCTTCTGAATCTCACAAATTTCACAAATTTCTAATCCTTCACTTCCACTTTCTCGCTTCTGCTTTACTTGGTCGTTGTTGTTTCTCTTTCAGCAGGAAATTAGGGTTTGAGTGGCATGTCTGCTCCGTTTTATTCTCCGGTTCGTATGCAGCAAGAGATCGGTCAATCTCCTCCTGGGTAATTACTTTCTCAACAATCCAATTATAATTATAAACAATTTCGTTCTGTTCCTGAGTTTGTTTTCTTTGTTTATAACCAAATTCCCCATTTCAGACTTCGATTGTAATGTGAAGCAAAAATCTGACATAAGAACCAACAATTCTTGAGCCTTGTAGCTTGTCAAGTTGTGCTAATTAATTCATTTCTCAGGTTTGATACCGAACCAGTACCAATGAGTAGTTACCAAGACACACAACCCGTCCCGCTCTCAACTTACCGAGAAGAAGACGAGTCAGACCCACTCCACACCACTCAGCAAGAGAAAGACGACTTCTGGGAGAACGGTTTCAACAGAGAAGACGCCATTGAAGAAGATCAAGATCACCCAGAGCCGCCGGCGAAGGAGAACGGAAAGAGAAGCATAGACAACAACAGCTCCTTCACTCACGGAGAAACCGACCTCAACCAACTCCCCGCCATTCCTCCCGTTTCAACCGGCCAAGGTCTGCCTTACGCCCCTGTAGATTGGCCGAGCCCTGGCGATGTATGGACATGGAGAGTCGGTAGGAGAGTGACTGCCACCGGTTATCATCAGGATAGGTTTCTCATTCTCCCTCAGAGGCTTCAGCAGAAGAATGTGCCAAAGTCTTTCGCTAGCAAGAACGCTCTCGCTCGTTACGTCGAAGCCAACTTCCCTGGCATGGACGCTAATGCCTTCTTCGCTTCTTTTAGCTGGAAGATCCCAGCGCTCTTCCAGAATGCACACAAAGGTACAAACATGCAAAGAGAGAGAGAGAGAGTTTAAAGATTGTCCGGATAGTTTAAAAACCATGTTTTTCTTGGTAATATGTTTCCTTTTGCTTTTTGGTTAGTTGATGCTGCGTCTCTGTTTGAGGAGACACCGAAAGAAGCACAGACCGAGGCTGCAGCTGCGGTTGCGGCGAACGAAGGAAATTCCCGGTACAGCCAGCGGAAGAGGACACCGATGCCGACTTACGAGTCTCTTGTTGAAGAGAAAGCTAAAGCAACAGCAACTCCCCGAGGTAGGAAGAAGAAAGGAGCTGCCGCAGCAGCGACTCCTGCCACTGTACCGCAGCCGAAACCATCTCGGCAGTCCACAAGACGCACCTCCTCGAGAGGAGGAGGAGGTGCTGTGGACTTGAACTTCCAAAACGAGGAGGAGGAAGGTGGTGAACCTCCCGCTGCTGCTGCTAGTGGACCAGGGAGGAAGAAGAAACGCAGAGTTAACTTTGTGGAGGAAGAAGATGTTTCGATCCCTCATATCTACGTCTCTCCCATGAACGGCGTCCTTGCGGTCTCTCACTCTCCTGTGGACGTTGATCCCATAGAGTTTGACACTTACCTGAACTCTCTTGAAGACCTTCTTCACCAGGCTCCGGAAGATGCTGCTGGGAGAGACTCGTCTGCTGTTCTCGTGACCCTCAGCTCTCCGATGAGAGAATACGAATGGGCTGAAGCGCGGATGAAGATTTCGTCTCTTCTTGAGATTGATCTCCCGACTCTGTTCGTCTCCAAGGATGCTGCGGAGATAGCTGCACTGGCGACGAAACTGAGGAAAGATCCAAACCTCTCCGCTGAAGAGATTGTGAGGCTGAAGCTGATAGAAGAGATTCCGACGTTCAGCGAAGTGTTCAAAGAGAACAAAGGAGTGATCGAAGAAGCTGACAGGTTCTTCTCTGCGCTGGAGCTCAACAAAGCTAAAGTAGCGTCGCTGAAATACGAGTACAGCGATCTGAAGCACAAGCTAGGAGATATCCAGATGGAAGTAGACGCGAACTCCGAGACGATCCGCCAGATCGACGACCAGATCGCTCAGCTTCAAGCGAGACGTGCCGAGCTGAAGCGGTACATAGGGAGCAAGGAGAAGGAGAAGGTTGATCTGAGCTACGGCCAGAAAATGGTGGCGAATTCGATTCCGAAAGTTGTACAGGAAGTCCAGTCGGCTAACTCGAAGAAGCCTGAGTGGGAGTGTAAGAAGGATAATGCTCTCAAGCGTGAAGCAGAGATCCTCTCTAAATTCAGTCCTCTCCAAGGCTTCTTCCTCTAAAAAATCTGTCCTTTTTAACTAGCTTTCCCTTTAGAGCCAAATCTTGTTGTGTCATGTAGTCCTTGGTTTATCTTGCAGACTCTTTGAAGATCTCTGTTAGGCTTTGGAGTGTTTCTCTGTTTTGATATTAATGTACTGTGGAAACTTCTGTTAGTCGATGAAGCTATTTTGCTCTGTTCATTTGATGATCAAAGTCTCAACCTTTATGAAGTTATTCTGCTCTGTGTATTTGATGAAAGTCTCAACCTTTATGGAGCTATTTTGCTCTGTTTATTTGATAAAAGTCTCAACCTTTATTATTTGTTTAATCTAAATCGGCAAACAAAAAAGAGAAGGCTACAACATTTGATCCATCACGTATTATGAATCATACACATTTCAACAGCAAATATTCATATTTTAGAACATCAAATTACACAGATTTTTGTTTACTAGTACTACTGAACAAGAACTAGCCTCCCACTACCCAGACCTTGTCCAAAGTCTCCACCTTCTTCATCTGGAATCTTAGGAACCATCACAATCAAAGCTCCTTCAACGCAATCCACAGTAACAAGCTCAGGCCGAGTAGATTCCGGCAACCTAAAACGCCACACGTCGAGCTCTAACTCATCCAGCGACAAACCCAAAGACGACCCGTTTGTCCTCACAACGATTTTGGTGATACCCGGATGGATCTCCACCATGTAAGCCCTCATTTCTCCGTCGTCGCAGAGTCCGTCCGTCTCCGCCGTGAATCTGAAACAGTCGGGTTTCTCTTCCACCGCTACGTCGGCTTCCGACCTCAATGGCAGCTCGAGAACGCGGTTGAAGATGTGCGGCAGACGACGGAGATTCTTTCCGGGTTCTCGGGTCGGGTTATGACGACGATGATGGTGGATCAAGGTGTTGTTGTTGTTGAGAATTCTTGGAATTGGGTGGACTCTCATGGCTTCCGGGTCGGGTTTCTCGATCGTTAGAGTGATGATGATAAAGAACGATTGGATCAAATTCAGAAACAGAAGATATGAGATTACCGATCGGTTTGAGAGAATCAAAACCATAAAAGAGAAGCTAAAACGAAACCCCCGAAAAACAAAATCCCGAAAGTTTTCGTTTTTCAAATCGAAATTTTGACAATTTGATCTGAAGATCGAATTTCTGCGATTGAGAGATTTGAAGAATGGAAGAGACAGAGAAAAGATTGCGTCTTTCTTCCTTTTTTGTGAATGGGTGCGAAAGGCGGCAGCCAGAAGGAGAGGATCGGAAATGAGATAAGGGCGTTCCTTCATTTACCGAAATACCCTTTGTTTACGAGATACGTATCAATTGCACATATTGAAAACCGGTTTGTCCTGCTTGTCTAGTAACAAACTTGCATGAAACTGACAATACATACGTGCACCTAATAAATGAGTGGAAGCATTGATACGTAAACCTAGATCAATTCAAAGCTAGTTAACAAGAAATTGCTTTTTTTTTTGGTTCTTTGTCAAGTGTTAATGATAGTTTAAACGAGATGTAATATAACCATTTATTGTTGAAGCTTATCTTATGAGTTATGACTACGAAAGTTGTATACTTGTATTCCTTGGGTCACTTTTGTAATATAAAGCACACGTATACGGGAGATAAAGACACACAAATGTTTGTTAATCATTTGCGAAAAAGACACTCAAAACGATATTTCTTTGGTCTTCCCTAATGAGAAAAGGGTTATGAAGGTGATGTCGTATCCATAGTTAGGGTATTGAGAGCCATTCAGCCATATCAATAGTTTCCATTCCTCTGAGCCGGCTGTGTAGAAGGTTGTGACCAGTATCTAACTGAAGTCTGCTGAGCTGGCTGCTCATAAGTTGGGGCAATTGCATGTGCTTGAGTACCATTATAAGCATCAGTCGGTGCTGCAGAGCCGTATGAAGAGTAAGGTTGCTGAGCAGGAGTACTTGATGCATAACCATATTGCTGTTGTGGAGCCATGCTTGTACCATATGATGGTGCTGCTTGAGTTGGCCCTTGGTAAGGCATATCACCAAAAGATGCCGATGGTCTTGGAAGGCCATATCCTTGCATCTCGTAACCTGCCGGTGGAAAGCCCTGTTGGGGGGCTCCGTATCCATAAGGTTGCTGCATTGGAGGATTGTAATAGTTTGGCTGATAATTCTGCTTAGAACCTGACTGGGAGTAATGAGATGCATGATAAGGCACAAGAACTGGAGCTCCTTGCCTACTGTATAGATCATAATGTGGAGGTCTTTGCTCCCAAAGAGTAGGCATATGTTGAGCAGGACAACCGCCGGAATTGGGAGGTCTGTAATGTGAGCCCTGAGACGGGTGCGGTCCCCGTTGACCACCTGATCCTCGGGGTTCGTAATGAGGCTGGTTATTAGCACCCTGCAAAAAAAAAAACATCAATGGAGACCTCCCATCAGAGACAACAAAAGGGACATAAAAATCACACACAACTCTGATAGAAACAAGAAAACAGAAACTAGTGCTATAAAATCTGAAGCTTAAACGAAAGCAGGTGAGGTTCATGGCATATCACACTTGGTGTTATGGCAAGACTTGCCTTTGGTGGAATGGTAGTAGCTCAATGGGAACACACACTTGGTGTTGGTGTTGCAAACATGTGTGGATGAGGAGGGAATAATTCCCACGGCTGCATGAAAACCAAAAGGGGTCAAATTCAGGCAAACGAAACTAACTAGCAAGTGAGAAAGGGAAGGGAAACTTGTGGCAAGACTTGCCTTTGGTTGAATCATCCCAGGGGAACACTCACTTGGTGTTGCAAACATGTGCGGAGGGAAGCATTTCCCCCATTGCCACGACTGCTTGAATAAAAAAAAGAAAAAAAGAAAAAACAAGAAGTGAGCAAGCTAAGGGGCTTTCAAGCAGAATTAGAAATCTCAACGCTTGCCTTGGACTGACTTGGTTTTGGTTTTGGTCGAGGATGCGGAGCGAACCCCAACCACGTCTGAAGGAAAACCCAAAAGGGGTCAAATTTAGGCAAACAAAACTAAAACTAAAACTAAAAGTAAAAATAAGAAAGCCATATTAAAACAACTTGCCGGCTCAACACGGGCTACTCGAACCTCATCCTCCTCATCTGCAGTATATCGAGGTTTCCATCCCAACTTCTGCTTGAAAATTAGGCAAAATACAAAACTAGAACAAGTGAGAAAGTGAAACTTGAAAAATAGTTAGACAAAATGTATTCATGCAAAGGCTAGGATGCTTAATTACCTGATGTGCGTGTTCTTGACTAGAGATATGCGTGGTGAAATTTTCAATGCCTTGGCCGGTATGACAACGGCGGGTGGCAAGATCACGGCATACTTTGCAAACCCAGGCAGATTCACCCGTTTCAATGGGGTAATCCTCCACCGACTCTGTGGGAAAAGAGATAAATCTAGGTTATTTCAGCAACGCAGGAGAGGACAAACACAAACACAGACACACACACAAAACCTAAACCTGCGAGAAGAAAGCTTTTCCAGAGGCACTCGACATTAGTGGAGGAGGCGGGACCAAGTGGATACGGCCTAATAATGTTGTATCCCTCCTGTTCTGTCATGTCCAAGTCAATACTAGTCTCGCGGTCTGTCGAATGGGTTATGACCATTATATTTGCTGGAGGTTCATTGTTAATCGTCCAACAAAACAGATACGACTGAAGGCTCCTGGAACCTGTTTCAGAAACACTAAAGACCTGAGACGACCTGAATAGAAAAGCACAAGGATAAGGATGATATGAGTTGAGTTGATGATATATTAACCGTAGGGGTCGATATTAAGAACGAATCCAGTGGAAGAGACCGCTCGCAGGTCTTCAGAAGGGACGTCTGTTAGCAGGCCAAACGCACACATGGTGAGAGGCCCAGTGTAGCCTAATTTCTTCAAATACCGTTTTATACACGGACCCACCCGACGAGCATCGAATCCTTGGGGAACGGGACACGTATCCATGTTCCAAAAGACCGCCGTTACAGCACCAGCACACTCCTCCTCCATCTTTCTAAAACCTAACGCAAAATCAGAGAGAGAGAGAGAGAGAGAGAGGATCAAGATTGCGGTGGTACTCGTTTCGATCAATTCTTTTACGAAGCAAATAAATAACCAGAGAGTTTTATGAGGCCAAAATAATACAAATTGGTTTATATGGGTCGATACGCGTGGCCCATTACCGACCGCTTTTTCCTTCGTAAAGCTGCCCGATTCGTAAACAAAAATTACAGTACAATTGGGTTTCTCTTCCACCAACAGGTCCAACACTAAGTCGGTGGAATTTGTGATTATTTATATCAGACATTAGTTTAGTATAAAGCTAAAAGCCCATTATGGTCAGTATCGAAGTCATGAGTAAGACATTAGTTAACATCAGGAGGAACTAATTTAACATGTTTTGGTTTCGGACCTGAAGTGATTATGATCTCAACCAGAAAAAAAAAAAAAAAAAAATGCATTACTTTGACCCCAATTAAGTTGTCGAAAAGGGATAAAAAGGATATTTGCAATGAATTCAAGATTAGGCATTTCGGTTTCCTCATGGATCTATTTAGCCAAATTGTTATTAATAGCTTGCGAGATTAATCAATGTCTTTAGATACTGTATCAAACTAGGTGGAAATAAATGGGCAAGTCTAAATATAATCAGTTATTAGTTATAACATCACCGAACATCATTTATAACATTAAACAAAAAAGCAGCATGAAATATTATACATTATCATGTAATTAGCGAAAAAGATGATTAGTACAGCTTGGTGGAGTTAGATCAACCGAACTTCTTGGAGGCAGAGGAAGTCATATCACCGGATCTCCTCCTTAGCATCTGCCTCATGCCGTCGGCGACAAGAACCGCCGGATTGTCTTTAAACTTACCACAAAACGACACGTGGGCTCTAACAGCTTCATCAACGGTCGTCATCTTCAGGCGACTCACTTCGTCTCTCACCGCCTCAGAGCAGAGACCACAGAGCCATTTGTTGTCGAAGTTAGATTTGACCTGACGTATGTAGTCTTGTGTGCAATCTTCCATTAAACCGCAACACTCGCATCTCACAGATTCGATCTCCATTTTCACCCAAAAAAGAGAGCTTATAGCTTCAATATAACAAACAAACAATAAAACTGTTTCTTTTTGTTTGGGGTTGATGGAAAATGGTTTTTGTGTTGTGTATTGAAACCATCAAAGTTAATTGCTTTATATGTTGCATTTTTTGGCCGGCTCTCAACACTTTTCAACAATAAATATTATACTATTTTATTATAATCTAAAGCGACGTATATGATTGGGCAAACATAGTAATAGTCTTACCGTTACATTGAATATTTATTAGTTAATGCTTGTGTCATGTGTATATGTATACGAATCACTGAATCTCTCTCTTTATATTTCTAATCAATCACCGTTATTGGCAGAGAAAGTAATCGCGGGTTCAGTAACCAATTACGTAGCCATGTTTTGACATTATGGTGTTTAAATGGAAATAGAAATATAAACTAAGTATTTCGCGAAAAACCAAATCTATGGGCGTTTTTTTTTCTGTTGTTTTTGAGTTTCAAGAGTTAAAAAGTAGCCGACCAGCGTTTTTATTTTTCTCTTAGTATATTGGTGTTTTTGGCAGACCTAATGGCTAAAAATAACTATATTTTGTGTGTTTGGCAGAATATACCACCAAAACGCTATTTTCTAAAACATTTCTTCTAATTCTGCCAATATGAAGTTGCATCTTATAGTGAATAAATGTTTCGATACAAACTTAGTAGGTTTTTTTTTTTTTTTTTTGACTGAAGGTAAAATTATATTCAATCAAAAACTTTATACAAACTTAGTAGGTTTACTTTAATTTATGATATTTTACGTAATTGCTTTCTAACATGTAGTAAACGGATGGAAGACATAATAACGACACTAATCCAAATTAATAGGCTACATATCATAGCACTGACATAATGTATTCCAATTGATGTATCTCTTATATACGTGTGCAACATAATATGCTTCAATTAGTGTGACAAGAAAAATGTTTTAATTAGTATAGTTTTTGCAAGAACGAGATCTTTCGAGTCTGTTATGATTAAGTCCTTGAGTGAAAATTTAGTTAATTCACATTCAAAATCATAAACAATACATGTATTAGTATTACGAATACTGGGTTGACATATATAGATACTTCCACACTCAGTTATAAGTAAGATCCATCACTTTCTTGCTCTGTGGTTTGTTGTTTTTTTTTTTTATCAAATGCATGCGGTTACAATTCACATTTTGTCTTTCTATATTTTTGATTTTTGTTGTTAATTATGAGTAATATTATTGGTTGATAAATGTAGTCATCACCAGAGTTAATAAATATGTAAATATAACGAAGATTATAAAGAATTAAAATAAAAAGAGGGAGGGTAGAGAGGAGTTGCCATAATTTGCTCCATGTTCTAAGGGACATGGGAAGGTGGATATAGAGACAAAGGTGGTTGGGTTTAGGAGGGTCCCTCACCTACCCAATTACATAGCACATTTCGCTCAATCTCCCCCAAAATTATTATACATCCACATACATAAATGAATCTCACATTTATATATATGTATATAAACAGCACAATACATGAAAAGTATCATAAATGCATTACTTATCGTCTTGTTACATCGACTATTACTCAAGAAAGGAACTATACGAACTAACTCATTTTATATTTTTTAAAAATATGTTGTTATACGTATATCTACACTTGATCTTTTTAAAAACATACTATTTTACTAGGATCAAATTCACATAATGCTCTTAAAATTAAAATATGAGCCGAGTTAAAGACCCAAACACACTCGTCCCCAAAAGAAGGAACAATAACTATGAGTATTCTAGCCACACAAAGAAAAGATGTGCCAAAAGCTAATAATGCAGTAGCATCATCATTACTATATCAAAGAATAGTTAGATAAGTTTAATCTGCCTATTTCCTCCCACTTTTCCGATTCTATCATGATTTGAAAGCCTAAAAACGTACGAACCTAATGTATATTAATATATCTTTAGAGTTAAATAATTTATAGTCTTAAATTAAACTATATGATAGTTAATATTAAAAAAAAATACAGAAGATGGTCTGCAGTTAACGGTTTGTCTTGGATGAAGTAGAAAAAATTAATTCAATTTTGTTGTAATACTCTCGAGGCATAAAGTCATAAACTCTGCGGGCAGTTAAAGTTTTGTTGTAATTAATAAACTAAAGAAAGAAAAAGAGAAATTAAATGCAATATTTGGTTGGTTAGTTAATTTCAGTTACCCTATTTGTCATGTCTTCCTCGACAGTTGCTTGACTTCTCTTGTGACTAAAATTTGTCTAGATTTGCCAGGTCATCAAACATTACTTATATATGCATTATACACACATCACATGTACATTTTACTAGTTTGAATGCTAACATTAATATATTGTTTACCTGGGTATTGTACTATTGTCTGATTGATTAATTAAACAGTTCCATGTCATATGGGTTTGTTGAAGATTCTTAGGTTCTATGTCAAGTGGGCTTCATAAAAAAGGACTACATATATGTAAATAAAATACATTAATACTTCCAATTTTCCATAGAAAACAAACAACATACAACAGTATTTAAGAAACAACTTGGGCAGTTTTGTTCCTAAACAAGATATAATAAAAACTTTGTGAATATGATTCAACAAGAAGAGTTACCAAACATGAGCATGAGCGTTACTTCCAATATTGTCTTGCAATAATGCTGACAACTTTTTCTCCATTGACTGCTTTTCTAAATCGTATTGCCATAATGGTCGGTTTTATATAAATTATGTACTAAAAAACAAAACATAAAACGTATAATCGTTTTTAGACTAAATTTAGGCTCCAAAATCAGAAATATATATGCTTGTGCAACCGTTTTTGTTGTTTTTATAAAGTTTCTCAAAAGTTTCCAAACATTGCTATACCCATTATATACGTCGATACCTAGGCTTGACCGTGTATAAGTAATAAGATTTCCATTAATAATCGTGCAAACACCTAATATTGTGATTATAAACTTACGTCCCTAATATTAAGCTAAGGTTTTGACGCAAAGGATTTTTTGCGTAAAATTAGATATTTATAAGATTAGATTTTGCACCATTTGCACTATGTAATCATTTTTTTCTCCATGCTTAGACTTTTCTTTCTTTCTTTATTTTTCATTGATTTTTTTTTTTTTTTTTTTTTTTTTGATGATGTGCTCTTACATCACTTGAAGGAAAAGTATGCCACCAATAATTATGAGGATGAACATATATTACATATACATATTATGTTGACATGCTAGTGTTTTTTTTTTTTTTTCTTTTTTTCCCGACATGCTAGTGTTGGTTTGGTTTCGATTTTTATTTTCAGTTTACATAATCATATCGTCCTATAGGAGTCTTGATTCGCACGCATGAAATTATAAGAATGTTGATTTACAAAGTATTTTTTATAATAGCTAGTTAAGGCCTCGAGCATTATCCACAGTTGACCCATTAAAAAGTTAGTTCATCATTGTTTTTAATCAGTTCATACAGCTTAGGAACATCGTTAGTGTTCAGTTGACTAATTAAACCTAATTCAAACTTGACGCATTCAATTAACCAGTCAACGTGAATCATATAATGATTCTCATCCACTATATTGGTAGCTTAGACTGCATTGCCAAGTTGGGTTTTTTTACATTAGGGAAAATTACTAAAATAGCAGAAATTTGTATGTTTATTACTAGATTGACACAAATTATTTTAAAATTATTAATTTTTTTACTTTTGATGGCAGATTTTTCATTTATATGACAGATTTACCTTATAACGAAACAACATATTTACTTTTTGCGACAGTTTGTTTACTATGCCAGACTTATTTGTCAGATTTATTGCTACTGATGCAACAAAGTTATTTATTTATGCCAGACTTAAATTACGCTGACAGACTTTCTTTACTTATTTGGTTAACCTCTGGTAGATTTCCGAAAACATGAAGTGCCATATTATTTTTTTAAGTGTTAATGACGACAGACTTATGGTAGATGTAATATAAATCTGTCACCACAATGAGTTTTTTACATAGTGGCAGACTTTCTTTATATGGTGACAGTTTTATTTTTTGAAACTAAACCCTAAACCCATAATCTAAACCCTAAACCCAAAAATCTAAACTCTAAACTAAACCCTAAGTCGAAAATCTAAAATCTAAACCAAAAAAACTAAACCCTATACCCAAAAACACTAAACCCACAATATAAACCCTAAACACAAAATCTTAACCCTAAACCCAAATCTAAATCCTAAACCCAAAAAACTAAACCCTAAACCTAAAAATATAAATCTTAAATCCAATATCTAAATCCTAACCCAAAAACCTAAATTCAAAAACTTAAACCCTAAATTAGAGTTAGTATAGTAAATAAAGTTTATTATAAGCTATTCTAGTTATTTACGGATAAATTAGTGGTAGTCTGAGTAATTTCTCTTACATATATATTCTCCAAAAATAATCTCAGTCTCAATTATTGAAGAAAGAAAAGGATTAAAGAAATGAAAATGTTGCAAATGATTATAGCTTTGGCCGATATAAGAAATGATGATCTAGTAAAGTCGAATTAATTACATTAGCAAACAAAAATCAAACAACAGTTCTTAATACGATCGTTACATGCAATTTTCATGTAGAAAATCGAATTTAGGTGTTGATTGTAAAAACATCAAAAATATGAAAATAACGATCGTATTAGAAAATATGAAAATTTCCATCAATTTTCTCCTTATCCAGATTTGGTGGACATCGATCCACACTCAATTTCGATTCTATCGAATGTATAAAATAAGCTTGAGATTATATTACGTGGTTATACAGACGCTATCAGAGGTGGAAGTCGGGGGACGTGTGTATAGAACGATCTTGTAATGAATCTATGGAATATTATTGTACCTCCTCCTCTTGCATAATTATATCAAAATGTAAAAAGTGAAAATGTTGATACCATGAATCACACAACCAATTATAAGCAATAGGAATCCTGTGAATGAAACAAGAGTCAGCAATAGTTGCCATGCATGTGTGCATGTAAGACCAATGTTTGTAGTAAGGGGCCATACCTATTTGCATGTGGGATGCCTATGAAATAAAGCCAACTAAATAAATAAAACTAAAAAATATCAACAATGAACTGCTAGGGGGAATATATAAAATCATATTTTTGATATTTTTCTGTCTAACTAAGTAAAATCTTGAGACAAAAAAACTAAATCGTTATAAGTAGAAAAATTGATTGGTGGATACAAGAACAAAATTTTCTATGTCCAACATATGTTTGTTGGGTTTAATATCTCTCCCGTTGCAACGAAGTGGGGGTGCTTTTCCTACCCATCACATGTCTCACTCATGTGTGTCCTACAATGATAAGATTATAACTGTGGGATATATCTTTATAAAAGTGGTAAAGTTACTGTGCTATTTGGTTTTCGGTTACATCACTACATGTGGAGGCCGATCAAAATGTCTAATCAGATAAATTAGCTATGGTGTTTATAATTTTTTTTTTTTTTTTTTTTAAAAAGTACAATACTAGATACAATGACATTTCAAAGAATATCATGCATATCGTCAACTTTGTTATCACCAAAAAATCGCAAAACTGAATTACAATGCTGGCTCTTACCTACGACAAAATGTTTTCCCATCACCGTACACGTGCAAGGTCAATCCCAGCCTTCGAGCTAGCCCATGGCTCAGTCATTATCCTTTAGTACTCAAAGTCTCTATAACCCATAAAAGCTACAATAGCCAAAATTGATATAACATACAACTAGTATTTAGCATTTTTGAAAAATATATTAGAAAACAAAGAAAATATATTTTTAGAAATTTTTTAAGATAACTTACAAGTATATGCTTAAACGAAATATACAAGCTCAAGTGAGATCTATCCACAATCACTCTTGACTTACTTCTAGTAACTCTTACATTCTCAGATCTATCCACGATCTTCGAACCTCTCAAGCCCTAACCCCCATTGTCCTAGCTTTCTTACAAGAAATCTAAACCCAAATATGCTAAAACTCTCAAGTTTGTGATAGCCGTCTACAAACAGCCAGAGCACCCTATTTATCCACAATAGGCTGCCAAAAAACCCTGCAAGGTTTCAGCCTTGGTGATCACTCAAAATCTCTAAGAGAATATATATTTTCTTATTTTTCTCTAGGAAAAGGAAATATTCCTAGTTGCTTGATAGCTGCTAATATCTTCGTCCAACTCAGCTCTTGACTTTTCTAGAATCTTCTAGACTCGTCCTCATCAGCTACAAGCAAGTGTCCAGCCCATTAGTTCGATTCCTTAAGCCCGTTTGCTGAACACGACTCTCTGTACTACTTCTTGACTGATACGTTAAGTACTTCAGTCAACTGCAACTTCACTTGTTATGGCATGTTCTAAAACTCGGTCAGCACTGCATCAACAATCTTTCCCTTGATGATTGAGTTTTAGAATCATAGCATAAATCTTCACGAGCATGATGATCTTCTAACTCTCCCTTAATTGTACACCATCGATTTTCTTGATTCCTCCAACACTCTCTCCCTCTTTGACCATGGTTGTTAACTCAGCAATTATAGCTCGATAATAATTCTCCCCCTGCTTGAGTTCATAACCTGATCAAAGTTAATTGCTGAAGCATCTCCGCCCTTGAGGTTGATGGCCCTTCTTGAAGCGCCATGATGTACTGGGAATTCTCTCTTGGTAACCCTCCATCTTCTCCGCAGGAAACTCACTTGTTTGCAGCTTTGTAATACGCACAAGAGCCTGCTCTGATACCAATTGAAAGTGCATGAGGGGCCACCGAAGCAGATAGTGAATGATACAGAAAGTAGTAGATCACAAACTGGGATGGGGTTTTCTCTACAAAGAAAATATATTACTAAAAACTTCTTTAAGATAACTTACAAGTATATGCTTAAACGAAATATACAAGCTCAAGTGAGATCTATCCACAATCACCCTTGACTTGCTTCTAGTAACTCTTACATTCTCAGATCTATCCACGATCTTCGAACCTCTCAAGCCCTAACCCCCATTGTCCTAGCTTTCTTACAAGAAATCTAAACCCAAATATGCTAAAGCTCTCAAGTTTGTGATAGCCGTCTACAAACAGCCAGAGCACCCTATTTATCCACAATAGGCGTGCCAAGAAACCCTGCAAGGTTTCAGCCTTGGTGATCACTCCAAATCTCTAAGAGAATATATCTTTCCTTATTTTTCTCTAGGAAAAGGAAATATTCCTAGTTGCTTGATAGCTGCTAATATCTTCGTCCAACTCAGCTCTTGACTCTTCTAGAATCTTCTAGACTCGTCCTCATCAGCTACAAGCAAATGTCCAGCCCATTAGTTCGATTCCTTAAGCCCGTTTGATGAACACGACTCTCTGTACTACTTCTTGACTGATACGCTAAGTACTTCAGTCAACTGCAACTTCACTTGTTATGGCATGTTCTAAAACTCGGTCAGCACTGCATCAACATGGACGTGATTTGATTAATACAACGACGCTTTGATTGGAGTTTTGACAAAATGAGCGGAGCCGAGAAGCCTTACTACTAATTGAGCTAATGTCCATTTTCTTTGATTAAAGTAGCCTTTGCTCTTTTTGTGAAGTAGAAGGTTACTTAATCGAATGTTGAGCAAATATCCAAAAATAAAATTCACGTGTACGCGTGTGTATGTGAGTTTGTCTTAATATTTCAATTCTTATAAGCTTACAAAATATGGTGTCCATTCAAAACCATATGAAAATTTTGCACCTAAAGTTATCAATAATTCATTAGGAGTAATCGTGTATCGCCCCTCCAATAATCAGATGTACGTAGTTATTTAATTAGAACCTAAGAGGAGCATATACAAGAAGTTCCCAAAAAACAAAAAAAAAATGAAAAGCTGCTTAGGTCAAAGCTCTGAATTGCAATAAAGAGCATGCACAACAGAAATGTGGCATCATTCACAAACGCCCTCTCCAAGTATATGACTGCAAAGCAAAGGTATCTTGACTGAGAATTCCTTTATCACCACAGGAACAAGAGTTATTGGCTGTTAGCCTGTTACATCTAGATTATGGGCATGTAGGTACTTGTGCTAATTTGGGAGCAAATATTGCCCTCATTGCTGAAACACAAATACAAAATAAATAAAGTCTTCTAGCAATAAAATCGTTTTGGCAAAAGAATAGGAATAAAAGGAAAAATAAACACAAGCCTTCCTTCCGATTTCTAATTTCTTAAACAAGTTAATTATACTTATACACCTGTTTCAAACACCACACTCACATGATTCAATTTGCATCTTTGCAAAAACTAAAAGAAGAGAGATAATATCAGAAGACAAACCTGGTAGGAGTCCATACCATTATTTATCAATGTCCGAGCTACTTCAATCAGCTTTTTATCACCAAATATGGGGACAGTCATTTCATCTTCTTGAAGTGGTAGTAACTAGAGGAAAATAGTATATTTTAATCAGGTGTCGTGTTACCAAAATAAGCAATATTGTCACAAAATTTTCTCACTTGTCTTAATACATGCAAGATTGAATACAAGTAACCACCTGAATGCGTGCTCCTGACTGTATCTGCATGTTCTTGATTCCACATTGGCCATTAATCACACCAACCATATCATTTGGAACTTGGAAGTCCACCTGTTCTTTTCGGACCCCCTTACAAAACGGTTAGGTCCATCTCCTGGTTTAATCTAGGAATTGATATATCATGATTTTTATGGGTTTTTGCCATGATATAAGTCTTACTTAAAAAATATTTTAAGTGTTTTTGGAGTATTTTATAGTGTTTACAGGTCCTAGATGTGTTTGAAGCTATTTGGAGCTTATTTGGGGATTTCTGCTGGAAAACAAGACAAACTGACGTTCACAGACATTGGTGTCGATCGACACCAGTCTGGTGTCGGTCGACACTCACTACAGGACGAAAATCCTGCACTTTGGAAGAATTACAGCTTTGACCCAAAAGTTCTGCTTATTTGCAAAACTGTCCCAAAACGTGTTTTTAGGTTTATAAGCCATTGTTTAGGCTTCTTTTACTTAGTATCTTATTTTCTATTGAGACTTGAGAGAGATTTGTAGCAGAGCTTGGGAGAGAGAGATCATACTCCTTCAGAGAAGATTTTGAACTCCTTTTATCTCTTATCTTATTTCTTTATGCAATCTATTTATTTCATGATGTTTGCTTCAATCACCATGTCTGAGTAGTTTGCTTGTTAGGTTTAGGGTTTTTCAAAGGTTGAAGAAGAATTGCAATTGCTTAGGATAATCTTTAGAGTTATTCATCTAGATTGTGTTTATTGCTTATTCTAGCTTAGCTAACTAGAATATGATCTTAGGATAATTGATAGATGCGAAAGTATTATCGATTTCCCGACATATCTTAGATGAGCAAAATTTCTATCTGCAAAGGAATTTGGTTTAGGAATTTTGTGAACAATTGAACATGAGATTAATGATTGTTTAGTTTATAGAATTTGTAAAGAAATTTGGAATTCTAGGATTTAGACATAGATAATCTTCGCAACGACAGTTGGTCGATTTTACATTAGTGTTCATGTTCAAGAATGATGCTTAATTAATATCCTATTTATTTTACCCTGCAATTCGGATTCAACCTGCGAATTTCCCAAGACCTAACCTTTGTCTCTTAAATTTAACCTCGTCAATCGATCACTTGCTTTCTTTACTTTTAGTTGTTTTTACTTTCATATTTACTCTCTTAGCTTGATTTGAATCTAGAAATTTACTGTGCAACTGATAGACGTTTGGATTGATATCCTATTTACTATATTGATTTGCTGTACACTTGCAGTTAATTAATAGGGAAAACTTTGACCTATCAGGCATGCAGCCGAAGAAAAAGAAGAAAAAGGTAGGTCAAATCTTAGGTCAGACAACAACAACAAAAAAGAACCAACACGGAGGTCAAAGACAATTTGGTAACAATGAATAAAACCTTCATCTCTCGCCGTCTCATTGTTCCTTTCAGAACAAGGTACCTTCAAAACACTATCCCTCGAACCCATTTCGACAACTACCCATTTCGACAACTACTATAGCCACAGACACAGTCATAGCAGTGGCGGAGCTAGCCACAAAATTTACATGGATCAAACATATATTAGCCATATATTAGAAGGGTCATTGAACAAATTCTATACCATTTCATCAAATATTCTATATTAAATACATATAATTTTTTTTTTTAATGAAATTTGACATGGGTCAATTGACCCACGTCCGGACATGCCGGCTCCACCACTGAGTCATAGCCACGACCGGAGACAAGGGTGTCAGTTCTTCAAATTCTTCTCTCGTCCTTTTGCCAAAAGAAAGCGTCTTAGAAGGCTTAGTGAGAGCAGTGAGTCAGTGACTGGCAAATCTGCCAGTACCAGAGCCAACGATGGAGCCAGGGGGAGATCAAGAAAGAAGAGAAAGTTTTGGGGGAGAAAACGAAAGAGAATAAGAAGAGGAGACGCGTGAGATTATTGATTCGATAGAAGATGCTTGGAGGAGAGTGGTGGCTGCATCGCCGTACCTTAGGGTGGACGAAAGAGCCGATGAATTCATCTATAAGTTTAGAGAGGAGAGGAGGAGAGAATGGAGAAAGGGAGATCGTTACTTGAGTTCCAAGAAAGGTTAAAACGAAGTGCTTGATCTTATTTCTTCTTCTTCCTTTGTTTTTTTTTTCTACTCAGTGCTTTGTTTTTAATGCTACCTGAGGATTGATGGATTTGTATACTCTTTATGCTTTCCGAGAAAGCCATTTTCAATTAATTTTGTCTAGAATAGTTTACATCTCTCAGTTTTCTATTTTTAAAAAAATTGGAAAAAAAAAAAGAAAAAGATTAATATATTTGCAGTAATAAGGCGAAATCGTTGGCGTCGCCACTACAAGAAATGTTATTTTTTGTGTCATTTATTTAGTATCATATGTATAAATGATGTTAACTTAAAAATTAATCATAATACATAGCATCATTTATTCAAAATGACATTAAAATATGAATAATTACGTCATTTATTTGTAAATGACACTAATAATTGGTTTTTAGTATCACTAATAGTATAACTAATGATGCTAAAAATAAGACTCACCAAAAAAAAAATGACACTAAAAATAAGTTTATTCGATATGATTAATATTCATTCATAAACGTGTATTCATTTAAAAAAAAAAAAAAAAACCCAGCACTCTTCGCTTTGCTTCGAGCTCCATCGGGATCATCTCGATCTCGATCTTTGATCCAATCTGAGCTTCATCAGGTTCGTAGGGATCATCGGAATCATCTCGATCTCGATCTTCATCGCTGAGCTTCGCT
>OVBJ01001188.1:0-32185 GCA_900406535.1 Noccaea bulbosa
TAAAATTGCATCCATACGGTTTATACGGTGTATCCAAATCCAAACCATATGGCTTATTTTGGTTCGGTTCGGTTCGGGTCGGTTCGGTTTTACCAAATTGAACACCCCTAGTTTTGGAGCAAAACAATCTAGAGGAACTGTATTTATTTCATGGATAGTACATATTCCTATTATCATAGATTTCTTTTTAAAAAAAAAATCAGTTCTTAAGTGCTTTTTTTATTTAAAGAAACACTGCTAAAAAATTTAAAATCTAAAAGTACCAAAAATATTAGTCTTCCAAAATCAATTATAGGAAGGATTTTAATTATAAACTCATATAATTAAGGTTTACGAATTTTTCTCATGTTTTAGGAAACTTTTTAAAGGCTTAAATATGTTTACGAGGGCGAATGAACTTATTATAGGTGCTTTGTGATAATTACAACTGTGCATTTCGATGTGATTTCTCAACTAATGGGATAAAATCTTCGATCGTATTTTTGATCCTTGAAATATAGAGTTGATATAAAACCATATTCTAACACTATGACTTTGATTGGTGATATATGGTATCACAATTGAGTTAAAATAAATATTAAGTTTGATGTAAAAATTATATGGTAAATTTGCTATATATATAAAATTAAAAAAAAAAAAAAAACGAAAAAAACTGTTAAATCAAACTTTACTACATGTCATTTTCCATGTTGTAAAAATTTGAGTTGAGTTATCTAATTTACAAAAGAGATACATCAAAATTCTAACTCAACTATACCATATTTTAACTTCAAAAAATTAAAAATAAATAACGATTGGTAATATTTATGAGTTATGCCCATAAATCAAACTTACCACATGATACATCATATTACCAATCAAAGCATATGATCAAATAAATATCACAATTTGCTTGTAAAAATTTTTCACATTTTTTCCACGGTGTTCGCGTGTGTGGCAATAAATAAATAAAAAGGGCAATTGTTTAAATAGTCCACTTTCAGAAACTAATTGCAAAAATAGAGCCACCATGTATACTTGGGCTTGACATTTTTCACATAGAGGGACTACTTTTGCCATTAGGTTCCAAAAATGGACTATTTAGAGTAATTCACTCTAAATAAAATGATATGATACCGATTCAAACAAAATAACAAATAACAGCAAACTTTTTTTTTCTTTTTTAACAGCGAACTTGAAAAATAGAAATCATTTGGATTAGTTATATAAACTACCACACCATGTTCCCAAGTGAAAACATGTTATTGACCTTACGATCATTAATTAAAACAAACAAAGTTTTTTTTTTTTTTTTGACAAATAAACACACAAGGCTAAAAACGATTTACAAAACTAAATCTTTAAATTAAGTTTGCTTTAGAATTACTAAAATGCGCTGTTACGATTCGAACAAAAAAAACAAAGTTTTATATAACTATCCCAATACCACTTGGATTATTTGAATTATATTCCGATATTCTTTTGTACATTCCGAGGGATTCCAACAATTGAACAAGACATAAGGACGATTTACATCTAATATTATGTAATATGTGTGTTAAGACAAATTTTAAATAGAAAAATACGAAGTTGTGGAATATAAAACCAGATCCAATCTATGAAAATGTGGACCGATGCAAAGGTACCAGGTTGTCTGCCATGATATGGGTAGATTACCCATCTTCCCAAATAAACTATTTGTCTGCGAATTCTTTTCTGCTGACAATTATTTAATGCCTTTAAGAAAAGAAAAATGTATTTCTAACTATTTTGAATATTTAAGCATACTTAACGGTTAACAAATTATATATCAACCTAAACAAGTTATTAATATATAAATATTTAGCAAGGCACAAGCAACAAAAGTATAAATATAAATTTACCAATTATGAATTATTTACTGCTACAGTGTTCTGAAATTCTTATAAGAAAATTGATTCAATTAAAGTAATTAAAATAGTATTTTCCCTAGAAAAAAAAACAAAAACAAACTTGTATTTCATTTTTCGACGTTAAAGTTATGTCAAAACTTTATCTAATTATTCAATTTTTAGTGTTTTTATTCTAAGATCCGGATTAATCGGAATATTTTACCTAGTTAGTAATTAGTACTGCTACTGTTTGGACCATTCTTTCCAAATTTTATTGTTATTGTTACTTTTCAATATAAGTTTTACACATCAGCATAGCCATAAAAAAAAAAAAATATCAGCTTTAGGAGAAAAAACTTCACTTTCATGGCAAAAACAAAGTGGGATCCATGAGAACGAAGCACATATTTGGTGTCCATTAACGTACACTTTTAGTTTGTAAAGTAAGAAATTTAGTAATGTATTTATTATATAAACAAGAAGAAATAGTAAAATGCATAGTGATTTTGCTTTCTAATTTTATATAGGCTTGTGGCTTTTGATGATCATATCAGGTGAAAGTGTGGGAGACAAGGAATCTCTCTTTGTTGGTATAGTAGTGTACTATGTTTATCAACTTGCCCTGAACACTTTACGTGTATCCACCACTATCCACACTCACTTCCAAGTCAATGGCTATATACAACTAATTTTTTTAATGATATCTAATTGGTCGATAGTTAATTGTGTATCACGAGGAATATTTTTGGCCCTTGCCATGAGATATTTTGTCGTATTTTGTTTTTACCCGCAAAATATAAAAAACATATTCTAATGGGTAATTCACATTGAAATTATATAGGATCAATACATAATTGTATACTTTTTTCGGAAAAGGCTCCCTCAAAGCAAAAATGATATACATTTTTAATCTAATCAAATGAATGTTGTTATATCATTCTACATGCACGCCATTTTGTCTAAAAAATGAGATTATATATATATATGAATCAATGAAACAAAACGGGATTTGACTGAATCAATTAAACTGTACTTCGGTTTAGAGACATGAACTATGCCAACAAACAACCACAAATATGGTTTGCTTTGGTTCGATTCGGTTCAATTATCTAAGTCATGTGTCTCTCTCTCTCTATAAATACCTCTCAGTTCTGCCTCTTCTTCGCTTGCCCCTCTCACTCTCTAGCTAAATAAACCTTATGTATTCTCTCATAAAATAAATAATTTAAATATTAAATGCCTGGTTTTCAAGATTAGTCTGTTGGGTCTGAGACATTGGCTCGATAGAAAAAAATAGTTAGTAGTAGTAGATAATACTCTATTAATTATTACATCTTCGACCTATTAGTTCTTTGACATTCATGATTCATCGCTTAATTTTTCAGGCAATTATATTTTTAGTTTTTTCCCTATGATATATTTTTTCTGACTGTCTAAAAACAAATTATTCCATATTTTTCTTACGAACCACTTACAGTTTGACACATCATCCCTTGGATTTCTTGAAAGGTCTTCTCTCTACTTCACCAATCCACTTTCCTCGTCTCCGACTGCTTTTCTCCTTGTTCTTCTTCTTTTCCTCTTTTTTCTCTTCTTCTCTAAATAAGATAGATATCGATGGAGATATTAAATCTGTTTCTACTTATTTAGCTTGCGGTTATTATTTTTGCTTATTCAGTCAAATCCCGTTTTGTTTCATTGATTCATACGACATTTTATACTAGATCTCTTGGGTGTGTCGTGTGTGAATTTTGATACAAGTTCTCGGCGGATCCGTGGAAGATCGAAAGCTCACCAGTCGTTGTTTGTAGGTGCAGCACCATTAAGATTCACATGGACCTTGAAAAACCTCCTAATTTTTGATAATTAGGGTTTTAATATGCATATGAGAATCTTGATGATGCTGCATCAACAATCAACGGCTACAAGATACCTAAAGTTAGAAAAAGAAACTGAATATACATATACATATATATTAATTGAAGTCTGGATCTTCGGTAAGAAACTAAATCTCCCTCTTGATTATTTTTAAGAATCTATATATTTTCTTCTGTGGTTAAACAATGTTTTACAGCTCCATTTGTATTACATAAATTCATTTTGTGTGTTCTATATATATTATCCTAAAGTATGGTCAGTGATGAATTAGGGCGTTAATTACAATGAAATGGATTAATAGATTTGTCTTTTATCTTAGCTTGGGTTTTGATGAATGGATGTAAATGTTTAATGCAATATATTTTTCTAGGATCATATATATGATTTTCTTTAGTCTCCATTCAAATCTGGTTCTTGTAGGTAATGTCATCAATGATCAAGAAGACAAGAACAACAAGCTATTGAACACAGATCGATTAATTAACTAAGTGTCATTTAAAAACAAATGTTAAACTATTGCTACCAGTTATAAATATATAAAGTTTCCAGACCTTTTATAGTTTCAGCTCCACACGACTGACTTGTAGTAACATTTGTTTAGTCTTCAAGTTTCAACTTCTTCTTCTGGGTTTATAACTTGCTATTGCTTTATGATATTATTCTAATTTTGTTATATTAGAAATGTGGATTTTATGCCAAATCAAATCAAACATTATGGTGTGTTGTACATTGTACCAGGACTTTGTTTTTAAGTGCCTAAACTTGAGAAATATTTGTCTCTTCCCCATCGACTTAAATATTTCTTAAACAAAATCAAGAAGAGAACGTGTGAATACATTTCATCTAGATATTTAATTTTGTGTGGAAAAAAGGTAGGACAAAATGGAACTGAGTAAGTTAGTACATTAAAATTGGTCCACAAGAGAATTAGGTAGAGAGATGATATAGACTCTATTACAATGAAAAGCAAAAGGTTAATCCAAAATTCAGTACATTTACACATGCAAGCATATATATATGATGCCACATTTCAGTGGTTGATGCAATCGCATACAGGAGTTAATACTAGTATTACATATATAGGTAATCATAGCCAAAAAAAAAAAAACCTAATCATCTGCAAACTCTGAAAATATATGAACATATAATATACAACAATAGTTACATATGATCTATGTAACGACGTAGGTATGCAATTTGATACTTGCCAAAGATGGTTAGCTGTCCCCTCCAGTTTGAAGAGCTAATTGTCTAGCCGAATTATATCTTAAGTGGTTTTATCATTTTTTGTGTTTCTTTCTGCAAAACTTGTAAGAACATTGCGTTTTGAAATTTAACATAACATCTGTCAATTGAGTAATTAAATTGTAAGTTGGTCGATGTTCTAACTAATCCATGCATATCTAGTGGCTGAAGTACCAACGATATTTCCTAAAACTAGATACTCATTCTGTTTTCTTGAAAGTGATATTTTTAGTTAAGTTTTATTTTTACTAAGACGTTTCGAGACTTAACTACATAAAATTCGAGTTGTGGATCGAAACTAGTTAGACTCCGAGTTAGTATTCAAATTCGCGACCCTTGAAAATTCTCTTACTTGATTGGTCTCTTTGGTTATAGATCGATAAAGTGCTAATAAATAGAGTACAACGGCATCATGTCAAAACACCAACGGAATAAATATTGGTTACAAAACAAAATAAATTAATTAAGGTAAGGAAGAAAATTGTGGGTTGCCCCACAAAAAGCCATTGGAGAGATTTGCGAATCTAAATTGGTCAAGTAGGGCATGCAGTTACGGACAACTTTTAGTTGGTTTGTCTTTTGGCATAACTGAGGAAAGGCAAGTTACGTTAAATAGCAAGAGTAGAGAGTTGGTGGTGATTTGGGGTTAGCACAATATATCGATCTCAGTTATACGCTTATTAAATTAGGTTGCTCTGAACATATATATAGGTTCCTCTGAACATATATCACCAAAAGGTCCATAACCAAAAATTACGCACACGTTAGTTGTCCCGTCAAATTAATTTTACCAAACAGAATGTTGTAAGATTTAATATCTTAATTAATAATTTTTGGTTAATCTTTTATATATGTATATCAATAATACTCTTAAAATAAATAAAATAGATAGAAATACAACAACAAGTCAACAACAAAACACTATAGGTAGCCAGGTAGGTATCTAGCTTAAACCATCTGCCCAAAGAAAGGAGAAGATATCAAGATTAATCTATGTTTATATATGTACATTCCCTTGTTAACTTATACTTATAAAACAAAACAGAAAATAGGAGTTACCGAGTTAGTCTTATCACATTAAAAGTTAGTTTGATCTAGACCGTTGCTTGTGTCTATATATAACACGAGACTATTTGACTGGCAAAAAGTATTATATATTTTATTTTATTTATTTTAATATGTCAAGGACAACAAGTCGAGTTTCTAATTTTCTATCATGCTAGTTTTAAACTTTTAATATACATGGAATATAATGTAGGTGAAATCAGGCTGTACGTGTACACATATATCAATGCATACACATTCACTTATTTAGTTATTTGAGATGAGACATTTTATGAAAGGTGTGATTAATCATAACATTTTACTATCCCTAAATGACGAAAGTGAATAGAATAAGACACACATAAAAGCATATGTTGTACCAATAAATGTAAGGGACACGAATCACATGGTGGCCATTGAACTTATGGTAGCTAAGCACTTACAGTACAATCTTCATCTAAGCAGCTATTGTGTACTATATATATATATATGTCACATATGTATACACTGCTTTGAATTTTTTCTGACGCATCAATTGATTGTGACTATTTAGAAAACCACACATAACACATTTACATCTGTGAGCCCAAAAGAAAATTCTTAATTTGAACCAGTCTGATAACATCAATATAAGTCCAAATTGGTGTTGAACCTTAAGCCCAATAACTCAATATGAAGCCCATTGGCATGGCTACCGGACATTTCTGATGAACAAAAAAGTATGCGTCGTAACTTGTATCAGTGCGAATAACATATTGCCACGTGTTAAATCATATTGGGGAATTTCGATTCGGTTCCCATCAAATTTGGGCGGGGCGAGGAATAAACCGATCGTGAGTTCGCGAGCCACGGAGAGATCTGGCGATGAGTTGCCGGAGATTCTTGTCGATCCCGGTGGTTTCTGTGATACTGGTGATGGGTTTCGTGTACTACATGACACTCTTCGTTTTCATCGACGATTGGGTTGGTTTACAAAGCTCAGCTGGGAAATTAAACGCCTTCGTCTTCAGCGTCTTGGCGTCTCTCTGTCTCTTTGCCCTCTCCATTTGCGTTCTCATAGATCCAGGTCGTGTCCCTGCGTCTTATGCTCCTGATGTTGAGGATTCTGGCTGGTCCCATAGTAATGTAAGCTCCCTCTTTTCCTCTGGATTTCGACGCATTTTGGAAATGGCTGTTTGGTTGAGGTTATTAGAACACGAGAAGACAAGGGCTTATGTTTTGTTGATATTTTGTAAATATCACTTATTGAGTTGAGGAACAGATTCTTAGTTGTTACTTGGAGAAAATTGATCTTTTTGCCTCGAATGTTGAAGGATAAACGAAAGTCAATGCCTTTTTCTTCTCTGGTGATAAAAATTAAGGTTTTAAGCTTGGTGCTAAAAGCTTAGGAAGAATGGGATTAATCATTAATGATGTCTGATACAGAGTAGCTGCTTAAATGTTGAAATCCTCGAATTCTGTCTGAACATGCCTCCTCCTGGATAATTTGAGATTTGATATTCCGGGTATTCGATTTGACATGATTAGGCTACAGAATCAAGGAAATGCGACAAGTGCTTTGCATATAAGCCTCCTCGGACTCACCATTGCCGAGTTTGCAGAAGATGTGTCTTGAAGATGGTAGGTAAATTTTAACACTTTTGAGTCCAAGCTTTTTACAAGAATTATTTTGTGAACATGTTTTCTTACAAATGTACATTTGTGTGGGACAGGACCACCATTGCCTTTGGATAAATAACTGTGTTGGTTATGCAAACTATAAGGCTTTCTTCCTTCTTGTGTTTTATGCAACTCTGGCTTGCATCTACTCCACAGTACGTTAAAATACCCATCCTGAATTCCTGTTTCTAGAGCGAGACTCTCCTCTTATGTAAATGAATGTAATTTTAGGTGTTGTTGGTTTGCTGCGGATTCAAGAACGGGGACTCCTATGTGGGAAATGTTCCACTCAAGACTTTCATTGTAAGTTTGTTTCGTCCTCGACTCTTCTCTGGCTTCTTCATCTTTAGCATTTAAGTCTTGGTTTACTTGTATCAGTTTTTTTTTTTTTTTTTTTTTTTTTTTTTTTTTTTTTTTTTTGTTTTTTTTTNAGGTTTCTTGTGGGATCTTCATGATTGGACTAAGCTTAACACTTGGGACTCTCCTTTGTTGGCATATCTACCTGATGGCACACAACATGACCACCATTGAGGTATGCATCCTCATTTTCTTGCCTCACAGTTTTACGTCTAAACGGTTTACTGCAAATCAATTGACAGTGACTAAACGGGCAAAATTTTCTGTAGCATTATGATTCAAAGCGAGCCACTTGGTTAGCTAGAAAATCGGGTCAAAGCTATCGGCATCAATTCGATCTTGGCGTCTACAAAAACATCACCTCGGTACCTTTTCTTACGTTGACCTCTTATCTTTTGTGTCATTCATCGCTGTTGTCTTTGGAAATTATTTCTGATCAAGAACTTGACCATAAAATGTTTCACGTTTCTCACAGGTATTAGGACCTAACATGATCAAATGGCTATGCCCCACATTTACTAAGAATACTGAAGATGGCATAAGCTTCTCTGCATCGAGAGACAGCTAGCTAAAAGTCACCAATCTCCAATTACAGATTCAACACAGAAATGGGTAGGATCATACACTTGTACATCTCTTGGGAGCTTAGAAGCTAAATTTTGGAACAGCGTTCGTTGTCTTTCAGATCTTGTGCCCGAGAAAATAGAAAGATAGCAGAGCTAAACCAAGGTTGAAACTTGAAAGAACCTTTTTTGCGTTTTAGCATTACAGTTTTGTAAGATAAAAACAGATTCGGTAATGGTTCCTTAAGCAGATAATCATAAATATGGGTTTATTTGTCCATAATCAAAAGTAGAGGCGTTAACTTGATATTTCCATTAAAATTTGGGGCTTTTCCTAAAAAGGTTTATTTTTTGGGTTATATATTTGAGTAACTTATTGAGTTACGTTTACATTGACATTACTAATCTTGTCGAGAGTCTGTTAAGAAGGTTTCAGTGAAAGAGAATGTCGGAGATTGTAAACTTGCCACCGTCTCTGAGGTCTTTAAACCCAAAGATCTCTCTTTTGCTTCCTCGTCAAATCTCTAGCTCTTTCTCCCAACCGATAAAATTCAAATTTATTTGCTTTCCCGAGAAACACTGCTTGGTAGCGGAGAGAATCCGAGCAGTCGATGCCCGGAAGCAGGACAGTTGCTTGCAAGAGCTCGATGACTCGCCCGTTTCGGTTGAGCTAGGACCGATCTGTAGCGAGAGCAACTTCGATCAGGTGATGGAGGAAGCTCAGAAGCTCGGTGAATCAGTTGTGATTGTCTGGTGAGATTGATTTTTATCCCCTGATTTTCAATCAAATCTAGACAGAATTGGTTTCTCGATCCAGTGGAAACAAGAATCCGATGGTTGCACTCAGATTATTCACACGTTTAGATTTCTCATGATGGTTCATTAGATCAAACAAATATAGTCTTTTGGCTCTTATGTGTTGATTGTGTGCGTCTTTTCTGGTTGGTGAAGATTAGCTACATGGATTTTGTAGGATGGCAGCTTGGTGCAGGAAGTGCATTTACCTAAAACCCAAACTCGAAAAGCTCGCTGCTGAATTCTATCCAAGGTTTTGAACAAATGTCTATTCATGTTTTCATTGAGATGGATTTTGGATTAAACTGTCCCTGCTTTTTATACCTTGCTTGAGGTTTTCTGATTGAAACCATTTGCTTCCAGACTGCGGTTTTATCATGTTGATGTCAACTCTGTGCCATACAAACTTGTGTCTCGTGCAGGGGTTACGGTAAGCCTTATCCTATGAATCCTGCCATTTTTTCGAATCAAGTCTTTACTGTTGATCTAACAACCACTTAAATCTATGTTTGGAACACGCAGAAAATGCCAACCATACAGGTAAATTTCGTCCATTTCATATCTGGACATATGGAAAGACAATTACTGATTCTGTGTATTATAGCAGCTATGGAGAGATGGGCAGAAACAAGGTGAAGTTATCGGCGGCCACAAAGCGCATTTTGTGGTTGACGAAGTCCGAGAGATGATAGAGAACGATTCCATCACTTCAAATTATACATCTCCAGACTCTGCTCTGTTTTTCATCTGATTCTTCTTAGTTTTTGGCCCCCTGATAGAATTGTCACTTCTTTGATTATCTTGGTGGTGCTTGTTTTTGAGAAGCTCTGTAACTGCGTTTTAATGAAAAGTAGCTTAGATTTGTAATGTCTTTTTGTTTCAATATCAATCCAACATAGAGAGGTTTTGGCGAGCAACTGTGACCTTCCTGTATCGATTTTATTCCCCCAACTTGTATAATGTAATTAAACCTTCTATTTATACGCTTAATCAAGATAAAAAATGAGCACACTATATGGTTAATGGGATTACGTTCAGTATATACAAGAGCATATTGCTCTCTAAAACTAAAACTAATTAATCTAAGTTAGTAACAAGAATTGTGCCTCCATCACAAGAAAGTTAGGCTCAGAAAACCCAATATTTCTTCTTCTTCTTCCCCTCTGGCATCGGCAGCTCTACACAGAGACAAAAACTATCAAACATTTGATTTTAACAGAATCCATGACTGATTATTTTATATCATGGACGAAATGTCACATACCTCCTTCAGGATAGATTGAATTGTAATGAACCTCAGCCCAGAAGCTCAAACATATAACTGATTCAAAAGCCAACAGACGATTAGTGTGTTCAAAATAGAGATTTTGGGTTAACAAGGAGAATACATACAGAGTTGTAAGTAACTTACGGCGATTAGACTTCTGCAAATGAGGCAAGATCTCAATGTAACATGTGTCCTTGAATGAAGTTATCACAAACATCCGAACACCAAACTGCAGTAACAGCAAAACATAAGTACTTCAGTGGCTAGATATTGCCTCATTCATATTCCAAGATCCCTAAAGATCAAACTTTATACAGTACTAAAAAAAACAGATTAAGTTGTGTGAATACCAAATCCGCAGCAGCCTGAAGAGTAACGTGATCACCCCATTCTCCATTCCTATGTTCCCAATATTCACGGTTATTAATAATAAGAAGAAGCTTAAAGCATTAAAATCCAGTGGAAAGAATTTCAAGAAGTAAATTTCATACTTTTTCATTGTTTTAAGATAGTCGGTGTACGCCATTGGAACATAACCTTCATACATCTCTCGATTATACGCAAGCTGAAACAATATATGAGAATGTTAAAATCATCAAGGACCTTGTTGTATATCAAACTCAAATGAAGGGAATGGATTCTTCTTGAACCTGATTAACAATTTGTTCTCTGACAAAGTTATGGTGTTCTGAAGAGCGGTAAAGCTGGTCTGATAGTGACCGAAACTGAGAAAAGATGTAAACCAGTGAGACACTGTTAGAGATTTATCAGTAAAGCCTTAATTAGAAACGAGAAAAGAGAATACAAATGAAAAAAGTTAACCTGGCAGTTACCATCTCCTTCAATCTTGTTCTCCACCAAGCCATAAAGCTGTAATCTGTAGTGTATGATTACCACAGAGAAGAAGAGATTTCTCATACAATGTTTGAAGTAATTGTTCTCTAGCTAGTATAAGACATGATATCTATAACATACCTCTGAGATAGCCGGTCATGATCAGAAATCTGTTCATCCTCTGACGGTAATTCACCATTGATTTTCGGTACATGCTGCAACACGACAACGCAAATCAAGGTTCTAGACTAACATATGAATCTGATGTCTCATCTAAATCCACCACGAGGAAAATGTACTTACAGCAACCGGTATCATCTGGTTCAGTCGCTTCCCAACCTCAGAATCCAACGACCAAGATTCTTCTTCTATTTCTACAGAACAAACTGAGTCATCATCACGAGACGGGGAACTACTTTGTTCTCTTTGATTCCCTCTCCTTGCAACACTCTTGCCTTCCATGACACCGTTATGGCTACGAAGATCCTCACTTTCCCGAGAAATATCAATGACTTCCCCTTGGTTTTCCTGCCCTGCAGAAAATAAGTAAGCTCGGAAATTGAAAGCCGGTTCCAAATGATGGGATCAAGAGTGATTCTTTGGACAAATTCTTAAAGACAGAACTTTTAAAAAACCCACCTTGAAGATGAGGGTGGTGAGGCCAGTCTTGCGCAACAACTGAACCACGATTAGGATTATTGAGCCCCGAGGCTTCGGCTCGATCAACTCTAGACAATTCGTCTTGGTAAAACTGAGCGATTACAGCATCATTGTCAACATAACCAGTCAAAGGCTGATTGTAACCTTCTCTAACATAGCCTTGAGAAACAGCATCTGTCTCATACCGCGTCACACTGCTGCAACAACCAGCATTTGTAAGTGTACAAACCTCCAGATCATGGAGACCCCACCGAAGAGCATCTGGATCAGGCTCGTACCCCATTGATTCAAAACTGGGAAATTGTCAAACTTTATAGACAACAAACAACCAAATTTTAGGTTGCGTGAAGTATTGTGTTTGCTGCAAAAGACGGAAACGAAGAACGCATGATCAATACCAAAATATCAACGAAGATATGATGTATGATCTATCTAACTTGAGAATCATAAAGCAACACATTGTTCATTAATGAGAAACGAATTTTCTGGACAAAGCTTAAATTCGTGAGACCTCCAATCCAATATAACAACAAGCATATCGATTTACATGGTTTTGCCGCCCAAATCAAGACAAACTCACCAAAATCCCGATAGAACCAATAACTAATTTCTAATAACATATCCCCATTCTTAACCTTTTTGAAACGAATTAAAAAAGTATATATGGAAAGAGGAAAAATGGTAACGAATTTGGAAAACCCACTAACCTCGGGCACCTGGAGATCGCCGTAAAATTTTTTGGGAACGAGAAAAAGCAAAAAGAGAGAGAGAAAGAAGAAGAGGAAGGAGAAGAAAAGCTTGAGAAGATGGGTTTGGTGACAGAGAAAATCGCAGCCGTTGAAAAAAGGGAAACAAACAAAAGAATGATCACAAGCCGGCAGATATTTAAACGCCGTTTCACACCGTCGTTGGGTTATCGGAGGCGGTTATCCTAAAACCCCGCTATTTCCAATAACCCGCCACGATTTGTCCACGTGTCTTCGCTTTTATTGACGATTACACGCTTTATTTTATCCTTTCAGATATTTAAGAAAAAAAGGAAATATCATAGAATTGCCCAATTCCATTTTTGTCTTTTGTGAATAACACATTCACAAACGTAAGAATTATGTTTTATTCTCTCTTCGAAGCATCTGAATATCTGATAATAATTTTTGAAAATAGAGTTATTTTATGTGTGATTTTAAATACGTAACAGATTTCGTTGTATAATAGAAACCCTTTCGTGGAAATGGAATCTGCAATACAAATATGAATTGGGATAATGATGAACTCACGTGTACGTAATAAACATCTGACATAGATTCCAACTATATACACGTGTTCCTCAAATCTATTTGTCACGTAAATACTTCTTCACTTGCCCAAACTAGAACCCAAAAAAGTTACGTTTCCAATTATAAATGACAGAAAATTTGTTAACCGGACCTAGAATAAAACAAGAACACTTGTGGGTGACATGAATGAACATTTTAAAGCCTAATCAAACAACAAAGCAAACAAGAGTGTGTGGCCTTCTCAAAAGTGGAAGATGTCACATCTACGAAAGAGACAGATTATATCATCAACAACTATCTAAAACACTAGACAAGACATCACAAGGAACCAGAAATTAGATTTCACACCATCTCACAAATCCACAGTGAGAGAGAGAGAGAGAGGCCTTTCACTTTCTCCGGCCAGCGCCTTGCATCAATGATCAATGCCGGATTTCTATGTTACATAGTGCCCTGTTTTCCGTCTGTGGCGGCTATAATCCGACACAAACCTAAACGACAATCCACATCCCTCGACCTTGCACTTGTATGGTCGTTCTCCAGTGTGCAGACGCAAATGCTCCGTCCTCGCCCATTGCCATTTGAATGTCATGGAACATCCTTTCCAAGAGCACCCGAATGGTCTATCATCGTTATGAACACGTTGATGAAGCACCAGATATTTGTGAGCCCTGAGTTTCTTACCACATCCTTCGTGCGTGCAGCGGTTTCTCTTGTGAGCTTGCAACTCCGATTTACTCTCGAAAGTCATTTTGCATCCCTCTACGAAACAACGGTTGTGGTGACTTGTCGTGGAGACTTCTTGATGATGACTCCCCGTTCGAGTCTTTGGAGTTTTCTTGAGCCTTTTAGCAGCGGGTTTCTTCACTTCATCGCTCGTTTCAATTAGGTCAGATGACGGTTCACATGTCGCTTTCCTCCTACCCCTTGACCTCAACCCTTCACAAGGACTCCTTATAAAACCAATGCTACTCTCTGGTTTATCATTTGTCTCAGACTCTCTTTCTATTTTCCGCTTTTTCTTTGCTTCTCCGGGCGCCTTGATAACCTCGGTGTTTTCTGAGCTTGAAACTTGGCTCTCCATGCTAAGTTCATTATCTGGAGCTTGCAAGCCATTTGAAGAAGCTTCATCACCATTGCTTGAACTTAATATATCCCTACTTGGCAGAGGTTCATCATCATGGATCATGTCAACAACTATGTTCTCACTGGCAATGTTAGCTTCCTCTCCCTCCACCATCTGTGATTTCTGTTCCTCCTTAATGCTAGTGACCATAGACATAGGTTCTTCGAGCTCTTGGTCGCTCATTTCAACTGCTCCATTAGAGGTCTCGGGATGCTCTTGTCCGTGTGCTCCAGTTAAAGATGAGTAGCAAGGGTTTATGGAAAAGGATACACCACTCCTGCCAATGACCCTCTCTGAACCTCGAATCCCATTGTTCATCTCAGAAGGGATTGCACTATCCAGATGTGACCTATTGGCAAGTTCATTGCATTTCTTATCAGAATCATCTGATTTAGCTAGTTTCTCAGCTTGTTCTCCAGCGGGCTTGGGATTCAACTTTTTCTTTCTCGTGTACTGGATGATCTTTTCTTCCTTTTTTCCAGATTGAGAATCCAAATTCTCACCTAGTTTTCCGTCTACTGTTACTTCAAGATGTTCACGAGGTGTGAAACTTGAGGTAGAACTTGGTTTCGCTTTTGAGCGTGATTTTCTCTGCAGCCATTTGATAGTTGACATATCTAGCATGGGGCTTGCGTCGGAGAACAACCCACCTACTGACAGTGCATGCTGAATTTTCTCAGTAGCGGGATTTTTCCTCACTTTCACACAGTACCGTAAATTGATGCCAAGTTTTGATGTCCAGTCTACGCCGTGTTCGTTGTTTTCTTCATCTTCAATTGCAAAATCAATTAGACTCAATTCTTCTTGAGAAGCACTCTCTAACAGGACATCATCATATCTGAAAGGGACTTTGACCTCTTCTGCCACTATAGCCGCATGTGCCTTAAATTTTTGAAAGTCTGCAACAATTCCAAAAAGATTACAACAGAATGGTCAACAATCAATAATTTTGCTTTTCAGGTGCGTCTAAAACTGATACTGCTCTCCTGTACATCATTTTGGTATAGAACGTAATAGCAAATGATGAGAATTCTACCTTTATGGCAAATAGCAAGGAATTTCAGTCCACCTCTTGGCTGCAGCAGTCTCTGAAGTTCAATAGTGTGTTCGAGGCAGAAAATGCGAGGTCTTATATCTCTGGAGGACGTGTTCCATTCACAGTCAGAAATTTTTGATGACAGTGTCGTAATTTCTTGAGCATCTGTACAATTAATAGAACCATTATTAACAGGTTTCAAAAGGCTAACATAGATAATGCAGTTCATTGAACAAAATATGATGTTCCATTTACCTATCTCCACTTGTCTCTCTGAGAGATCTTTTAAAGCTTTTTCGGAAGGCTGTACCACACACATAAAGGGGAAGCCAAGAACGCCACACGCCACACATGCCAAAGTTCCAGAATCAACTTGGAAATCACTGAGTAGACCATCATCATCGTCGTAGTATACATCCTTCAGCTTCTCCATGTACAAACTCAATTCCTCTAAAAGAGTACCCTTCTCTTTATTCTGCATTCCAGAATCACCCTCCCCAACTTCATTTTTTCCCACTGCTGGAGATGGAACAGCGCCCTCAGCAGTTGCAAGAGCCAGCGCACTATCACGTGGAAGTAAATCAGGGTCCCACATCACCAAACGAAAGCCCGGTTCTTGAAGAAGAACAGATATGTTCTTGTTTTCGTTCAATATATCTTCTACAAAAGCTTTTTTCACAAGAAACTCTCTTTCTTCTCTCTGTCGATCTCTCAGTCGGGAGCTACGACCACCTGGTAGCAATGATCGTGGCACTCTGGAAATTTATTATTTACAAGAATATGAGAATAAACACGGTCCACCAAAACTGAAAGGTTATCTGTACACATACACTATGAAAACTTGCCTTGAAACAAAGGACATGGTCAAGAGATACAACAACTGCTGATGGGACAGCATTGGGAGATAATTCATGGCTGCCCTACGCACAGCAGCTTCCTTTGCTATGCCGAGCCATTGTGGAGTACCAAAATTAGCGGCCTCCCCACAGTTAAAGCCTAGGGAACATTAGGTTAAATCTGCTTAGTTAAAGATTTTGAAAATAATTGGAGCTCGTACTCATAAACTAAGCCAAACTATCCACTTTTACTATGTGACTGATATAACTACTTAGTATAAATATTGTTTTCCATCGTCCTGATTATATAAAATCAGTCCTCACCTCGTTCTATGTCGATAAACACCCCTTTTCCCCAAAGCTTTATTCAATTTTCATATTTTCTCAAACACTTTGAAGAGTGCAAAATGGAACGAATAGACTGCAATCACTAAGACTTGAAAAAATGTTTGAGAGAAAAAAAAAAAAAAAAAGCATTTTACCATGGCTGAATCCTACATGATAAGACCTCGGAAAAGTCACAACAAATTCACCAGGATTTTGTACCAACCTACATAGGAACAAACATATATAAACATATAGCACAACATGAAGGTAACAATAAAACAAAGACTGCCTCATATCTCCACATAACGGAAGTGAAACTCCAAGTAGTATAACAGGCCTACCTACAGCAGGGAATTCCAGATGCAACTATCATCTCAGGCGAGACAAGAGTTGTCTTTTCACCTAGTTGGGTGAGAGCAGCTGACAGTGACAACGAACCGAAAAGAGTTAATGAGGAACAGAAGGACAATGTAATTCCTAAGAAGTGTTGCAACGTCTCATATCTATCATAACGCAAAAGCAATAAGACCTAAGACATTATTCCAGGCGTATAAACTTTCATCATACCATAGTCAAATTTGGTAACGTTTTCACTTGCAGGGTAATAAAATGGTGCCACTAAAGAGAAAGTCGATGCCGTAACTACATTTATCATTCTAGGTCACATATCGTCCAACATATTTTTATAAATAAGGAAACGGTATATCAAAGAACGTACCCAGTTGATCAATGTTTCTGCCATAAGAATTTTCGCGGATAACCTCTTCAAATTCAAGCGCATAGTCACAAGGGACAGCGTACCAAGTTTTTGGTGAGCCAGTGTGAAGATAGTTCATGCTGTGAAGCTCATGGTCCTCAACGTGCCAGGCAAACCAGCTGAACAACATACCGATATAAACCATGGGAGATGTAACACCAGGGATGTCATCCGGCATGAAGCGTGTAACAGAACCAGGGGAACGTGCAATCATCTGAAGGTTCCACGAACTGTTGGAGAGCTTCCAGCCTGCAGTACCTTCCATTTCATCAACAAGACCCATGTTCTTCTGCTTGGACGAATCCTGAGACGATAAACTTGTAGAGGCAAGGGGTGCCTTTTCTACCTCAGGCGATGTGCTTTCACCGTCCTTACCTGATTGATCATCATGACTACTGATCTCTGTCTTCCTCTGGTAAGATCCCCTGCCTCTCCTCTTTCTCTGCCGGAAATGCCTGAAATGACCCTCTGGCTCGCCAAAAGCCGAGCCAGGCACATCATTTGCATACTCTATGTACATGGGCTTCTCTGAAGCCGCTTTCCAGAACAATGCCTCAACCACAACTGGTGACACCTCTTTTCGCGTTCCTAACTGGCTTTTGTAGAAAGTTTTCGACTTTGTTTCAAACTGATCCAATGTATACACGCCTCCACTTTGCCACACCTGCTTAACACCACTCCTTTGAGAAGTGCTCTTACTGCTCTCTCCTCCATTCGTTTTTTTCCTAACCTGGCCTAACTCTTGCTGTCTAGTGGTGAACACGGCCCTATCCTCTTGACACAGTTTCGAAATGTCTACACCAGAAGCGAACTCAGGGCATTTCAAAAGAGACTTGTTCAAGTTGTGGAAAACGTACTTTTTCGATGGCTTTGGTAACGGAGGAACGATCTTGCAGATCCCAAAAGCACTTGCCTCCTTCTCGATTTTCGATATGTACGCGATAGGATCTGCGAATTCGGTGTCCGTAGGCCTGTAGACAGGTGCCAATGGCAAGGCTTTGAGCCAATTCGGAATTTCAACATTACCCATCCCAATTCGGCTACACGATCAATTCAAACACCGAAATCAGATTGATCACAGAAACCTAACGAAACCCAGCACTCTAAAACCCTAGATTCGAAAACTGAATTTTAAAGATGTAATCTTCTTGACTTGCTCCAATCGAGACCAAATTCAGCACAATGAAATTGTAGGCACTGACACAATCAGCAAAGGAAAAAGCGGCGGAAAATCCACGAGGAAGATAACAGAAGAGAGGAAAAAGAAACGATATGAACTGAGCGGTTGCGCAGCGACGGAGAGACGGTGAAGAAGAAGAAGAAGAGAGAGAGAAAGTGTGTTAAAAAAATGGCTAAAATCTTGAAAATTTCCTAAAATTATTTTAACGGTTTGCCTTGGGCGCATGTTCGCGTGTGGATAGCAAAACATTAACGAGTGTGCGCGCGATGTGAAGTAACGTGAAAACAGAGCGGTGCGCCGGTTCATTCTAGACCGAACTGACTCTTTAACTCATTAATCACATTATTGTATCTTGTTGTTAGTTGTTACAATGATGTATCTTGTCGTCAGAATGGTTTCAGCTACAGAAACTTTAAACATTCTTTTTCATATATATATCTTAAAATACGAAGTCAATATATATATATATATATATGTTATAAAAGAAGGGTACCTAAAAAAAAAAAAAAAAAGTAGTAGTAGACGAAGAAGTAAAGAGCACAATGAAGAATGACAGAGTATCAGAGACGATGTGGTCAATACAAAATAGATGGGGTTGGCTATTAAGCTAATCTCTCAAACTTGATGAACACCTGCGGAGCATTTGCCTTTTCTTTGGACGAGTATCGTTTTCACGATCCTGGAGCACTTTCGTGCTATAGTCATCCACGGCCCACTCCACCATCTGCAAATACAGTAAGAGGCTTGAGATAAACAAAGGTGTGCAACATATATGATATTAAAGACTTACCAAACGGCGTCCGTACAAACGGGTGCTTGATAATGCTCTTATGGCGTTTGAGGCTTCTTGTTTTGTCACGAATTCAACAATACCAAAACCTGTTTTGTCTCCCGTATTAAGCGATGGAAACCTAACACTTTTGATCTGCATCATAAACAAGAAACATGAATGTGGTTCGATGTTTTTCAACTCTCCAAAACCATCTTGTTGTTCACATTAAAATCCTATACAATAGAGAGCTAGCAACTAATGTTTACCTGGCCAAATGGACTGAAAAGCTGTATTACATCTTTCACATCCACCCCATCAAAGGGTAGATTTTTCACCACTAATATGGTACAAGGTTTGCTGTCCATGTCTGAAACCGACTTGGCTTCACACAACCTCAAGGCCAAAGTATGCCCATCAAGAACAATTCCCTGCAGAACCAACCAAACAAAAACTTGAATAAATTTAAAAGTTTCAAAGAGACTTAACTCTATGTCTATACATAATACATTACCTGTACATCTCTGCAGGCGCTGGTCGCGGTCTCTACAGACTCGAACTCTACAAATCCATAACCCTTTGAAAGCATCTTCCCAAATTTAAAATGCTTTATTATCTGCTTAATTTATGATAATATTAGATGAATATTAATAACAGACGGTTAATTCAGTTTCAGTGGAGCAATATGAACAAGAAGTTACCTTGACACTCTGAATCTTTCCCTGCTTCACCACTTGAGTCAAATGGTGAACAAAGCATTTGGCATATAATCTTTGGTATTATATATGTTGTTACGACGAACAAAGCATTTGACAATACCATCATCATAAAAGTTCATATAATTTGAACCAAAACTATCTCAGATTGATGACAAGTTTGTTGGAGTTTGTGCTTTATGTGCCAAAGAATACATGTTCACCAACATTTATCTCATCAGATTAAACATGTGTATCATAAGCCTTGCATCATGTTATGGCTCTTTCTCCAGAGTAACCAATGGTACCACGAGATATATTTTACGTGTCATCAACGCATCAAAGCTAGATAAGAGAAATGTTGGTTTATATATTGTTTAACATGTTAACTAACTATTTGTGATATTATTTTTATGTATTGATGGTTAATCATAACTTAGCTCACTATATGAAATGGCTCTATCCAATTTTTACTCTTTATATATAGTAGTAATTCTGTGAAATCAGAAATCAATAGACATCCACATTTGAATTGGCTCTATCCAATTTTTACTCTTTATATATTGAATATAAACTATAAATTATGACTTTTAGACTAAAATTCGAAACTAATAATAAGACTATACGAAGACCATATAAAAGAACATATATTTTAATGGTTATCAATGGTTTATATTGTAAAAATTTAGACAAAGTGGATTCATTTAGATTTTTGGTCTAACATCAGAAAGTGGATACAAGCCAATAGTTGAAGTATGCCAAGTAAAAAAGCAATAGATTATTCTCCATGTGGTGGAGACTTGAAGGAAACGTTTTAGCAGATTGGAATCGGAGCTCCGTTCCACTCTTTGAGACATTCAAACAGAGGGTCAATGAGTTTTCCTCGGGATATAGCCGTGAAAAATTTGTCAAAATCCTCTCCTAGTGACCGAACACTCTCTCCGGTTAGCAACTCGGTCTCGAGCTCGTCTCGAACAAACCGGTACAAAGGATAGGACCGACACTCCCTGATCCGATTGGCCACATCATACGTACCCTTCTCGTACTCGCTCCTGACTCGTTCCACTTCTCTTGGGAGGAGAGATTTCAGCTCCGCCTCGAAAGTTCCGATTTTTCGGAAAACCTTGTCATCAGTCTCAGCTAAAGCGTAGTCGACAAGGAAGTGTCTAAGCTTTTGCATCAGAGGGTTAACGAGGCTACTCGGGTCATCAACGTAAGAAAACGCATATTCGCGGTCGACAACTCGAGCAATGTCGAACGGCTCGATACTTAGCAACCGTTTCGCGGTCTGGCTCACAACCGCCTTAACCGCTTTCTTGAGATTCTCTTCAAGATGTCTCAGGTCAAAGGCTTGGCACAAAGCTACCAAGTAAGTCGTTGACATGAGCTGTTTACAGCCTCCGCGGTCTTGCGACTCGAGATCAGCCCAAGGTAGTTAACATCTTGGTTGTGTTGTGAAGCGCTTTCGACATGGTTCGTCACAGGATTAGCTAAGAACTGAAGCTCGGAGCAATAAGAAGCCATGGCGATTTCTGCACCTTTTAACCCGTAATCAAGACTAGGGTTTCTCCCACCGGATAGATTAGAAGGCAAACCGTTGTTGTAGTAATCATTGACGAGTTCAGTGAACTGCGCAAACATTAGCTTCCCTATTGAGCCGATGGCTAGACGAGTGTTGTCCATGGAAACACCAATCGGTGTCCCCTGGAAATTCCCGCCGTGAATAGCTCTGTTCCGAGAAACATCAATCAAAGGGTTATCGTTTACAGAATCTATCTCTCGCTCGATCATCTTAGTCGCAGCTCTAATCACCTCAATCTGCGGTCCAAGCCATTGCGGAGACGTTCTCAGAGCGTAGCTGTTGATTCAAACAATCACAAAATAAACCAAACCGATGACTTGTGATAAACAAAAAATTAGTTCCTTGAGAAGCAAGAAACGTACCGATCTTGTTTAGGTTTCTGAAGCGGATCAATATTGTGGAGACGTTGTGCTTCTTTAAGGTAAGAGCTTCCGTCTAAGATATGCTCCATGATGGCGGCGGCTTCGAGCTGACCAGGATGGTGTTTAAGTTTATGCGTAAGATGATCCGTAAATTCCGGTTTCCCCTGCATAACCTCCGCAAACATAGCGGAAGCAACCTCTGAAAAGACCGTCAAAATGTTGGCGTCGTACAGTACGGTCGAGGCCAAAGCGGACCCCACAGCAGTCCCGTTCACAAGCGGCCCCTCCTTGGGTCGGAGCTCGAAAAAGGAGGATACTCCCGCGAGCTTGAAGGCTTATGAGGCGGTGAGGATCTCGCCTGAGGGGCCTACGGATCGGGAGTTTGGTCGTCCAGTAGTTAGGAATCCGGCGATATAGGACAAAGGAACGAGGTCGCCGGAGGCGGTGATGGTGCCGCGGAGAGGGAGAAGCGGTGTGATTTTGTGGTTGAGGAATTTTGTGATGGCTTCGAGGATTTCGAAGCATATCCCGGAGTAGCCTTGAAGGAGCGTGGTTGACACGGATGAGCATCGCCGCTCTTTAGCCGGCCGGGGAAGCGTGTTTGACGTGTCGTCATCTCCAGCGTCGGTAGCGAATATTCCGGCGTTCAAGTACCTGTTTTATGTATATCGTTAATGTTTGGTTCTTTGACTTCTCTATTTGATATTCGACAATACACATTACACAACATATAAAAATCATTATTAAATCATCTCTGTTTGACTCATTGACTGCACAGTTTTTCTGAAAAAGCTGATTAACTTAAATAAATATAAAATTAGAAATGATGAAATTCTTAAAATAAAATCATTTCTAATATGATAATATCAGATATCTTCGGTTTTCTAACACTAGCTAGTTTTAAACCTGTTATACGATGAAATAAACAAAAATAATACTAGTAGTAATAGTGGTTCGACTATGATTATAATTATGTAGAAGTACCTAATAAGCTCTTTTTGAAGAGCAGCACCTTGATTAGTCTTCCTACGAGAAGATGAACCAAATCCAGTGGTGATCCCATACGTGTCCGTACCATGGTTCATGCTCTCCATCACCCACTATACTCGCTTTCACACCGGCTCGAGCCTCCTCCGAAAGCTCCACCGTGGTTTCCCCGGTCGCCACCGCCGCAACCTGACAGATGGTCAGCGTCTCTCCGCCGAGTCGCACCGTTTCTTTCCTAAAATCCTTCACCATTCTCTTCACCTCCTCCAGGTGGCTCCCTTTCAAAGCCTCCGCCGCTACGTTCCAGTTAAGCGGGTCGCTCGACGCTGTTGCGGTTGCAGTGTGTTTGTTTTAGTTTGGTTGACAAAACTCCATGATCACAAAATAGGGTTTTCTGTTTTGTTTTGGGATAGACAATTAAAATTTACTCGACTGTGACCTTAGTCACTCTCAATATTGCTTGGTACGATGCCAAGACAAAAACGTGTGTATGTGTATGTATACAATGTATATGTGTATGCATTTACTTATAGTTGTAGATCGAGCTAGCTAACATGAAATTTAATTATGTAGTATATCAATAATGTAAGTGTGGGTGTGATGGTGGGTATTTAAAGAGGGAGCATGGGATTGATTGAAACGTTCAAGCATACAATTGGTTCAACCGGTTATATTTGTTAACTCCATGTATCTAGATTTTCTTCTTTTCATTTCCACATGACGAACACACTATCTAGCGTCCGAACCAGAAGTCAAAATCGTCGCTGCCATCGTCAGCAAAACACAACTGTCTTTTGCTAGACACCACAAGTACTTGTTAACTGGTAAAATCTTATGGTACGCCTGAAATCTAACAAAATGGAAAATATTTAAGGCACCTCATATTACAATGGAGTTTCCGAGTATTATTTTTTGGGCGATATATCTTCATACTTCATGCACAAATTACATCAACTCACAGGATAGATGTTCAGCGAACATGTTTCAGAATCCTTTCCCAAAACTACTACTAGAAATCTAAAGTTGTTGTTTCTGACAGCAAAAATAAAGAGTGATGTTGACAAAAAAAAAGAAAGATTGGAAATAAATAAGGAATGAATGATGTTGAAACCTGTAATAAGTACACAAAAGATTTCGGACAAAACCAAAATTCCAATTATAATTGAATGACCATAAAGTAGGTAGATATGACAAAAGTCAGATTCAAAAAAATACTGGATTGTAATTTCATAAATCATGAACAAAAGATATTCTTGTTGTGGGCCGGAGACAAGTAGCCTAGTACTCTTGCTCTCTTAGACCTGTCATCATGCGGTGGGTTCAAATATTTCAAAGTAGATATATACTCTTGAAAAAGACTTCATTTTGCATGTATAGAATGGTCGGTTCCTGAAAGTTTTGAATGGTACTTGGTCAAATGAATTATATGTTGGACGAATAATACTTATGTCTGAAACCAATTGTGACAAGTAAATACACATTTGAATAAATTAATTCAAGAGAAACACGTTTTGTTGAAATTATACCGATTGTGATGTCAAACGCTTTTGAGGTCTCGCGAGATTTTGATTCCGATTAAAAAAAAATTGGTTTCTTCGTCGTAATAGACATTGGTTTGTCAGCACTTTTTCACTAACTTATCGTTTGGTTCGGTTTGTCCCAAAGTGTACTTTCACTCTTTCACTGAGCATTAGATATACTAGAAATACTAGAATGTTTGTATTAAATGTAAAAAAAAAAAAAAAAAAAAAAAAAAAATTTTNTAATCAATGCGTGCAAATAACACACGCTATTAATAATTTAATAGGATTGAACAATTTGAAGGCAGCGATTTTCGGGTCGGGGTTTGGTTCAGTTTATGGTTTGTCTGATTAAACAAATAATTAAAGCAGCAAATATTTGGCCACCAAAAACTTCACGTAACGTTTACCAAAATGAAAATAAAAATTCACATAACGCCTGCAGACTACAGAGTATGAAATAGATTGAGTCTGTTTATGATCTTTCAGTTAATCAAATATAAAAGATAAACACACATAGAAAGCAAAATCCCAAGTATTGAATCGACAAGAATGTTTCTTCAAGTAGATAATAATAAAAGTACTACCTTTGTTCAAAAAATGGTATTATCTTAAAGTAGGATAGAGTTTATAAATTTAAGCAATTACTGAATTATCTATTTATGTTTAATTGTATTGATTTATATTCCAATAGTAGTCCAACAAATTTTTGGTTGGGACCATAAGGAAATTAAATTCGTGATCTTTTTCATTTCCAAGAAAGCTAAAAACTCTCCAACCAAGTTGATTAGGCCAACAAACAAAACACACAAAATAAATTTATTTCTTTTATTGCATGCAATCTACCGGATAACAAATTTTTAGTACGAAATTTGCACAGTAGCTATAAAGAGGCGATGTTACTAATTATGTCGAAAAGAATTTTGATTCTATTAACTTAACATAATCATATATTAATTATATATGTTGTTACGAACAAAGCATTTGAATGTTTGTGTTTCTAAACTAAGCAATGATGTGAAGAAAGCTTACTGTTTCTTTCATCTGTCCACATTTCATCAAATCACGAACAAACCCACGTCTATCACGTCGAACAGAGAAGTTGACAACACCCCATTTAGTAATTGTAGTTGGCTTAACAAGTTTCTGCAAAATAATTTCAAAGTAAGAGAATTTCGAAAATCTTTTAAGTCCTTTAACACCAAGATTAGCGATAGTGTGCTCTCTAACCTTGTCTTCCGAGGTTGAAACCTGAGTCAACACAGAATTCAATCAATACAAACCTTTTGAGAAGCAAGCAGTAAATAGGGGGCTTCCTGAAAGTTTTGAATGGTACTTGGTCAAATAAAAGAATTATATGTTGGACGAATAATAGTTATGTCTGGAACCAATTGTGACAAGTAAATACACATTTGAATAAATTAATTCAAATTAATTCAAAAGAAACACGTTTTGTTGAAATTATACCGATTGTGATGTCAAACGTCTGTTGAGGACTCACGATAGATTTTTGATTCCGATTAAAATTTTTTGGTTTCTTCGTCGTAATAGACATTGGTTTGTCAGCACTTTTTCACTAACTTATCGTTTGGTTCGGTTTGTCCCAAAGTGTACTTTCACTCTCACTGAGCATTAGATATACTAGAATGTTTGTATTAAATATAAAAAAAAAACAAAAGAATACATTGTCATTGCCCTGTAATCAATGTGTGCAAATAACACACGCAATTAATAGGATTGAACAATTTGAAGGCAGCGATTTTCGGGTCTGGGTTTGGTTCACTTTTATGGTTTGTCTGATTAAACAAATAATTAAAGCAGCAAAATCTTTGGCCACCAAAAACTTCACGTAACGTTTACCAAAAATGAAAATAAAAATTCACATAACGCCTGCAAACTACAGAGTATGAAATAGATTGAGTTTATGATCTTCCAGTTATTATTTTTTTTTTTGATAAAAGATTGTCATTAATTAAAGTTACAATTACAAAAGAGAATAAGATTAGAAGAGAAGGGATTAAGTTTTGGCTTAAACTAAATGAGCTTTTAAAACAACTAAAAGCTAAAAGCTTAAAGCGACAAAGGGATATCAAAAAAAAAAAACACACATAGAAAGCAAAATCCCAAGTATTGAATCGACAAGAATGACTTTTCTTGAAGTAGATAATAAATAATAAAAGTACTATCTTTGTTCAAAAAAAAAGTATTACCTTAAAGTAGGATAGAGTTTATAAATAAATGCAATTACTGAATTACCCTATTTATGTTTAATTGTATTGATTTGTATTCCAATAGTAAGTCCAAAAAATTTTTGGTTGGGACCGTAAGGAAATTAATTTCGTGATCATTTTTATTTACAAGAAAGCTGAAAACTCCAACCAAGTTGACTAGGCCAACAAACAAAAAACACGAAAAGAAGGATAATAAAGTCATTTTCACGTCGGCTACGGGTATGACAGCCTCGTGATTTTTTTTGATCCTCTAAAAGAAAAACAAATCAGCGACATTAAACTAATTTTAATCAACAAAAAACAATACAAATCGGAATCAAAACTTTGTCATAAATTTTGGCGGTTGAAACAGAACGTTGTTCGTCGTTACAGTTTTGGACCCGCTTCCTTCTCCTCTCTTTCCTTCCCTTCCATACTACTCTCTTTTTTTCATTCTTCATTTTCTCTCCTATTTTCCTGTGTTTTCATCGAGGAAAAAAACAAAACAAAAATGGGTTTCGTCACCAGTGTGTTAGGGATCCTCGGTTTCGCAATCGGAATCCCTATCGGACTCATCCTCGGATTCTTCGCCTTGGTTTATTCTCAGCCTACACACAAAGAGGTAAATTGATCTCAAAAACACACTTTTGCTGCATCTTTCGTTTGATTCGTTCTCGTCATGTTTGAGGCTTGTTCTGTTGTTTTCGCCACCTGGGTAGCTTAAGGATTCCGTCGATTTCACTGATTAAAACGTGTGCGCCTATTTGCGTTTGGATTTTTGAATAAAAGTTATTACTTTTCCACTGGCTACCATGAAAGCCTTTGGTTTAGTCTTTTCTGTACATTGATTTGCTGATTATCAATCTGATCATTGCAGTATCCACCAGCGAGGCCACTTGTTGAGAGTAGCATCAGTGTCCTTCTTGATCTCCTGCCAGACATCCCATTATGGATGAAGAATCCAGACTATGAAAGAGTATTGTCACATTTCTAGGATTAGCTGCTCTCGGACTTTACCATCTTTACTTGACTCAAGTCCCTTTTTTTGGTTTGTTCTTGTTTGCATTAAGGTGGACTGGTTTAACAGATTTCTCTCATACATGTGGCCCTACCTTGATAAGGTTTTTTTTTTTTTCTAGCTTCCTACTTCTGATAAGTTGTTTATATCACATTCTGATTCATTGAGCTCTTGTTCTAAGCTTGCGTTTTTCTTCTCTACTGTATAGGCTGTTTGTGAGATCATCCAGAGCTCTGCACAACCCTTATTTGCAGACTATATTGGGAAGTTCTGTATAGAATCCATAGAGTTCGAAAAATTGAGTCTTGGACCGCTTCCGCCGACAGTTCATGGCAAATCCTAGTCCCGTTTACTTCTTTTTGTGACCTCTCACCCTTCTGTAAGATGTGCTGCTAATGGTGAAGGGCATTGTGCTTAATCCTTGTGCAGGTGTTAAGTTCTATGAGACCAACGAGAAGGAACTTCTGTTTGAACCATCAATCAAGTGGGCTGGCAATCCCAATATAGTTTTGGTGCTAAAGCTGATGTCTTTACAAATCAAAGTTCAGGTCAGTAAGAGTGATCACTGTGAAAATTGTGGAAACAAGAAATGACGAAACTTTACCACTCTTTAGTCTCATAATTACAAAATTTTGCCTTTGCAGCTAGTAGATATTCAATTTTTTGCTACAGTGCGTGTAGCTCTGAAGCCTCTTCTACCGACCTTCCCATGTTTCGGATCGGTTCTAGTTTCATTGATGGAAAAGGTAAGTTACAGCTCACAAAAAGAGCGACGCAGACTTGATTTGAAAGTTGTGTGCTTTTAACAAGCAGCAATGATTCTGTTTGCAGCCGCATGTTGATTTTGGATTGAAAGTGCTTGGTGGGGATCTCATGTCCATACCGGGTCTCTACAGATATGTTCAGGTGCTACATTGATGATCCTCCTATGGGTAGGAGTTTAATTATGGTGTTTATTTAGTCCAATGGCTCCTTCATATTTATAGTAGATAACTTATCTTTGAGGTATCTCATGGCTTTGCAGGAAACCATTAAAAGGCAAGTTTCAAGCATGTACCATTGGCCACAAGTGCTTGAGATACCTATTCTTGATACCTCAACGTAAGTGTTGTTGTCTTAAGGTTTATCAGGAGATATTTCTCTTTCTTTCCCCTGATGTTATAAGTTTACTTGTGATGTAGAGGCTACGTGAAGAAGCCTGTAGGATTACTACATGTGAACATCATTCGAGCTCGCAATCTCCTCAAGAAGGATTTGCTTGGAACATCCGACCCTTACGTCAAGCTTAGCTTGACTGGAGAAAAGCTTCCAGCAAAGAAAACAACCATAAAGAAGAGGAACTTAAACCCGGAATGGAATGAACACTTTAAGCTCATCGTCAAGGACCCAATCTCACAAGTCCTTCAACTAGAAGTCTTTGACTGGGACAAGGTCTCTCTCACCATCTCATTTCACTCCTCCACGGTTTCTTCTCTAGTTCTAAAGTTACTAAAGCTGCTCTCTTCATCTCTGTAGGTTGGTGGGCACGACAGATTGGGAATGCAGATGATCCCCTTGCAGAAAGTCAACCCGGGGGAGAAGAAGGTGTTTAATCTGGAGCTGATCAAGAACTCAAGTGTTGTTATGGATCCACAGGACAAGAAACAAAGAGGAAAACTAGAGTTAGATATCAGGTACGTGCCATTCAGAGAAGAAAGCCTTAAGAGTAGAATCGAAAATCAGGATGAGTACCAGAGAAAAGAAAGCAGAGATGAGAAACCATCGGAGGACGATGACTTTCTTAGCGAGGCCGGTCTACTCACAATTGTAATCCAATCTGCCAAAGATGTCGAGGGAAAGAAGAAACACACAAACCCTTATGCTTTTGTTCTCTTCAGAGGAGAAAAGAAGCGAACAAAGGTACATCCTAAAACCTGCATTTTGCTCATGTCGTTTGAGTTCTAATGGTTGAGCTTCGTTTACTTTGATCAGATGTTGAAGAAGACAAGAGACCCGCTATGGAACGAGGAATTCGAGTTTACGCTAGAAGAGCCGCCACTGAAAGAGAGTATACGTGTTGAGGTCATGAGTAAAGGAACCGGCTTTCACTTTCGTTCCAAGGTAAAAAGATCTTATGCCTTGACATGACCAGAGCTTACTAAAAACCCTGTTTAACCTTTGGTTTTTTCAACTCATAAATTTTGCTTAATCTCTTTATGTAGGAGGAACTAGGGCATGTAGACATAAATCTGGGAGATGTTGTCGTTAATGGAAGGATCAACCAGAAATACCATCTTATCAATTCCAGAAACGGCGTTATTCACATTGAGATCCGTTGGACAACTAGTTAACATCTCAAATCTTGTGTATCATTTATTAAAATCCTATCGTCGGACTATGCCAACTGAAATTTGAAGTACATATTAAATGGGTGGTACAGAGACATGAAAAGGTATAAAAGACGGACTTTTAAGGGCTTTGGAGATTCTTGAGGTCTTCCTCTTTGGCGTACCAGGCTGGTATGATCTTAGGAAGGTGTGGATACAGATCCTTGTATGAGTTTCTTATCGTGCCTTCTGCAACTCCAGTTGCTATTGATATATCTGCAAGCTTAATTTCCAAGTTAGTTGAAAGAGTAACTTCTTGTTTTGCGAAACGAAATGAGCATGAAACTGACCTCGAAGGGGTTTCTTGTCGTCGGAAAGCTGTGTTATGATGTAGATAACCGCTGCTGCGATTGATATGGGACTCCTCCTGCAGAAGTTAACCACAGGGCGATAGAATCAGAATACAAGAATAATAGGGTTCAAGGAGACACGGATACGATCTATTATACCTAATATCAAACTCCTCTGACTTCTTCACAGATTCTTGAGCTGCTTTTACAGTTTGGTTGCTCATGCCAAGATTGGAGCAAAACCGTCTCTGAACATTTTAGAATCATTTTCACCTGATTAGGATCAGACAAGACCAACAAAAGAGTGACAAACGAGGATAACAAAAAAAAGGACTCGCCATAAAGTCACCGGCGTGTATAGTCCCCATTTCTACAGACTGCCCTGTTTCCAACCCCAACTGTTTGACTATGTATTCTTTAGCACGACCAATCTCTTTCTTTGTGGCTCCATTAGCAACAGAACATATTTCTATACCAAATCGAGAGTATTAGAGGGCACAGATGATGGATGATGCTTAAGATGACTCTTAAAGCTGTATTTGTGTACCCTTCACAGTTCGTGGCTTGTCCTCTTGCCTGCAAGCTATATACAGACATGCAGCCAAAAGGGCGTCCTGATTTCTTCCTCTACTCGACTTCTGATCCTCCACTCTTTTATATATCTCGTTTGCTCGGTCCTTCATAAGAATGGCAAATAACGTCGACACAAAGATGAAGGTCCGGTGCAACTATGTGAAAGATAAGAGATTGGTAAAGCAATCATCAGCATACCTTGATGGTTGCAACAAGGCCCAACCTAGAACAAAATGTTCATCAAATTAGTAATATGGTCTATATCGAGCAATCTATATCTAATGAAACGTCATTCTCACACTTCTCGATTACAAAGCAAAGTTTGGATTTTGTGTCAACAATGTCACATCGAATTAGAGCTTCCATAGACAAAAGTCACATCCTAATCCCCAAATCCAGATTTTTAAAAACTTTCTAAAAAAATACCTATCAGCCATAGTAGCGATGGTCTTGAAAGCAACAATGAGTCCACGATCGGGGTTAGACCCACGATTCTGCCAACGACCAAGAGAAGAGGAGAGAAAGTCGCCGGAGGTGCCATTAGGCTTGGAAATGACGGTGGTAAGGCCACCGTCGGCGAGAAGAGGGTTAGTGGGTCCGCCGACACGGACGGGATCGTTGTCACCGGACTCGTTAGCGAAAGTCCTCCACTCAGAGGTCTCATCGATAGAGTGAGACTCGAGCACAAGTCCACACTCGGAGCATACAGTGTCTCCAGCTGAGTGATCGAACACAACCTCCGTCTGCCTCTTACAGTCTGAACAGAACGCGTCACTCATTTCTTACTTCTCTTGGCTTTAATCGGATAAAGAATTTGACTTAATTACGGGCAAACCCACTTTCTTCTTCTTCTTCTTCTTCTTCAGCTTAAGTTTTAGCTTCTTGGGAAGTTGTGTGAGTTTTCTCCGGCCAAAGTCACCGAAGAAAATGCGATGTAACCAAATCAGGCAAAGATCAACTGTCCACGTGTCATTAGAGGAATCGTTCAAATTACTTTAATGGACTGGACAATGTAGATAAGTTTTGGTGAGTGGGCTTTAACGGTCCCAAAAATATTACTAAGAAATGTAGATAAGTTTTTTTTTTTTTTTTTTTTTTTTTTTTTTTTTTTTTTTTTTTTTT
>OVBJ01001189.1:0-32005 GCA_900406535.1 Noccaea bulbosa
AAGTCTAATTTATACGAACATATGTATCTGAAACAGGTTAAGCATCTTGAAACCGCATCTAATGCGCCCCTTCATCATGAGTCATAACGAACTGGATATCGAGTACACTTGTCCGTTTAATTTGGAAATCACTTCATCTACTGCTGAGATGATATATTTGAAGGCTCGGCTGAAAGATCTTGAAGGAAAACTTGAAACCGTGACTAATATGGAAAGCACTTCGTCTACTGCTGAGATGATACATTTGAAGGCCCAACTGAAAGATTTTGAAGAGAAATTAGATATCGTGACTAATGCTGTTTGTAAACTTGTTGAGNTCTTGTGATCTTTGGGTCATTTTCATATTAACATTTCATGGCGTAATGATTTTGCTTTTACAGGCGAGTGCAGGAGTTGAGAACAAAAAGTTTAAAAAAAATGTTCATCAATCATCTAGTATCAACAGTGATCAGGTAACATAAAGTACTTAAACTTTGTGTATGTATCTTCTTCTTAATACTCAAGCTTTGTATATGTATCTTATGCTTAGTACTTTCAGGAAAGTGAAATTTCAAAGACTAGAATTTGAATATGGATTGCTTGTTCCTCTTGAAACTGGTATGTTCCTATTTTCTTTTGTTTCTATGATCTTAATCTCTGAAGTTGTTTTACGATAATGTTATAGAACAATAGCTGAACAGTTAGGTTATCTGTTGAACTTACGTGAGAGTTTGATTAATACTTAGGTTTAGGTTATCTGCTAGAAAGTTTTATGGACTAGAGAGTTTGGTTGGTTACATAAACTGATGAATGAAGCATTGTTGGTTGCTTTACGGTTTTGTTCACAATCAATTTTGTTTTTGGATATATCTTGTTATGTTCTGATTTTATGTCGATTTTGTTGTCTTTGGTTGCTTATTTCAGGTCATTTGGCTTCAAATGGTCAGATATGAGAAGAAGATTTGGTGAATACTTATACTATATGGTCAGATATGAGAAGAAGAATTCGTGAATACTTATACCATATTTTTTACTTTTATCATAAACAATAAAGATATTGTATGGATTATAACAACTATTTGTTGATTATTATTATAAAAAATCTGTGTAATTCATTGTGGGTTTCAATTTAATTTTAATTATACAACAGTTTTAACGTTACTTAGTAAATGATTTAAAGTCACTTTGATATAAAGCTAGAGAAGTAACGTTAATTAAGTAATGTTAAAGTTAGAGTGATTTTTTAAAGTAACGCAAGTTAGTGTGCATTTTCTAAGTGACTCTAATAAAATTAACGTTATTGAATGTTAAGTTACTTTAGCAAATGACTCCAAGTTATTAAAGTCACTTAAAAAATGACGTTAAGCCTGGAAAAAAATAACGCTAAATCCCGCTTTTCTCGTAGTGTTGTTTGTTGGAGTTCATGCAACTATATTCGTCAAATTGCTTTTTTTTTAAAACCATTCTCAGTCTCATAACTCCACTTGTGATTGTTGTGATCTTCAATTTGATATATTCGTCAGATTGTTGTGATCGTCAAATTGCGGATAACTTATGATATATAGATATATATATCAATTTAAAACCTAGAGTAGTGTAAACTTTATCTTTAGAGTTTTATAATAAGTAAATTAACCCATCGAGTCATAATATGACGTATAAAGTACTATATATGTAGTACTTAATAAATGCCTGAAAGTAAGTAGAAACATAAAGCTGAACAAACTAGGGTTTTGACGAAAGATGGAGCCACAAGAAGCGAAGATCAGAAAAGTCTACACAAGAAGAAGAACACAACTGAAACCAGCTTGGTCACTTCTTGTCGATCTAACCACAGAGATACTCTTAAGGCTGCCTGAGAAAGCTGTTGCGAGGTTTCGTTGCGTGTCGAAGCTTTGGTCATCAATCACCACCGATCCATACTTCATCAACTTGTTCGAAACTCGGTCCCCACGGCCGAGTCTTGTACTATGCTTCATAAAAGATGACAATTTGTGTGTTTACTCGATTCCGCAACATACTCACACTCTTGGTCAGGAATCGAACAAGTCTTACTCATCTTCTCAGCCTATTGATAGTTATAATATGAAATTCCCAGAAGAATATAGTGACTTGTCCCCTACGGAATCTGTCCACGGCTTGATCTGCTTTCAAGGATCAGGAAAGCCGATAGTTTGGAACCCAAGCAAGAGACAGTTGCTAACCTTACCCAAACCCAGATTGAGATGGGAGCGTATAAAGGTATTTTTAGGATATGATCCAATCGAAGATAAACACAAAGTAATGTGCCTTCCTTTAAGAAGAACTGGCAATGTGTGCCAAGTTTTAACATTGGGATCAGCTCAAGAATCATGGAGAACAGTCAAAACTAGCCATAAGCATCGTTCTATCTTTGGTACTGCTGGGCGATGCATTAAGGGGGTTATATATTATATAGCCTATATGTATCACACTCATGTTTGGGTTATAATGAGTTTTGATGTCAGATCTGAAAAATTCGGTAGGATAGAGTTACCACCGGGTGCTTGTAGTTTAGAGTTACCACCGGGTGCTACTAGGGGTAAACTGATAACTTATGAGGGGAGGTTAGCTTATGCTGATTGGATTTCTCCCAGGAAGACTGATATGATGAGATTGTGGATTTTGGAGAAACACAAGTGGTCCAGTCAAGACTTGCTTTCACCTTTTGGTCACTTTCGCAAGAGTGTCAATATCTATTTCTCACTAAAAGGTTTCACTCATGCTGGTGAGTTTGTTTACGTACCAAACGAGTTTCATAGAGATTTATATATTTTATGTTGGGATCCGGTGAGGAACAGCTGTAGAAGATTCAAATTTGAAGGAATCGCAGGCGAAGACGAATCTTGGCTCGATATTAGAGTTGGAGACGAAACGTATCAGCTCCATGTTTTCCCGAATCACATTGAGAGTCAAGTATCTTTGTAACAGTTTGTTGCTTTTTTTTTTCTTTTTTTTTTTTTTTAATTGTCTTCTTTTTTTTAGAATGANTCTTCTTTCTTTTAGAATGACACTTTAATTTATGCAACTTAATGATTTTTTTCTTATAAACTTTTCCATTTCTTACTTTGATTCTATTCCGTTTCATTACCAATCTACTATATAAAAGGAGAATAACTTTCTCCCTCTGCTTGACACGTGAGCACGGGAGAAAGTGACATCTGGCACTTCCAATTTAAGAAAAAAAAAATCTAAGTTCTTTTCCCATCGTAAAGCCTTTCATCTTCTCCATTTCAGTTTTGTCTTAAAGATATCAAGGCGTTTCAAATTCTGAAAAGCATGCTTGACGCGATGCTCATCTAGGCAATTCATTAACTTAGGGTCACAAAGTTGAGCAAAACAGAGAATAGATTACTTGAGTAGCTCCTGGTAATACTCCGTCCCGACTTCTTCATCCAACGTTCCGTATACGCTCGAATCTTCTTCATTTTCTCACATTAGTCGAGAATGTAACTCTCGAAACCAATTTGTATATGAAACCGTCTCCATGTTTTATTTAATTCAGGCTTCGCGACGGTGAGGTAAAGGATCTACCGGCGGTGTGAGACCCATGATCAAGGAATTGTCGTTGGGGAAGACACGATCACCATTAGCGCAAAATACATCCAATATTAGATCAAAGTGAAAGAGCTCATCGATCGCATCCACGAAATTGGCCTTCAAGTTAAGTAAGCCCCTTTCTCTCTACACCTATATTAAATTTTCTCGATTCATACTCAAGGTTGGATTTAACGCATAATCACATAATTCACATTACAAAATAGACAACTTTTAGAAAAGCTCAAAAGTTTGTGTATTTTTTTTTTTTAAATTATTTTTATTGGTGAGTTTCTGTTAATCAGATGTCCGCAACGCACAACGTAAAGTTATGATGGATTCTGCAAATGAGGAAATGGATTATGAGTTTGCTCTGTATGGAGATGTGATCGCAGGTTTCATAACCAGTTGAGCAAAAGGGGCATGTAGGGTCTATGCATGGTCAATCCTCATCTAATCATTCTATCTTTGACAGGAATTGCCAATTTAGGTGAGCAGTCCAGAACGTGCACGCGTCCTGAGGCGAGCAATTTTTGAACCAGATGACTCTTGCCCAAGGCTTGGCGTCGCTCCTTGGTCTAATGATGTCCCATGTTTTCTTTGTGGAAAATTCAGAGGATCAATATCCACTTGTAGTTTTGTGAAGAAAGGTTTTTATTTTCTTTGTTTCAGAAGCTTGAAAGGATGGCGAATGAAGGCCATAACAGAGTTCGATAATGCATGGGTCTTGCTTCCACACGACTCTGAGCTGTCCGGCTGATGTGGTGAAGACGAGTATGATGAATTAGAATCAAGGTGAGAAAGCTGTTTACAGAAACTCTTGCGAGTGTTTGGTGAAGACGGTTAGGTTTGAAGGAGTGGGAGCTTTGTGGAAAGGTTTCTTCCCGACATGGGGCACATGAAGTTTAGACACATGTGTTTGCGTCTCTTACGTGAAGTTTAGACACCTTGCTGCTCTCTCTCAAGTAGCATCTTAGTATTTGTTGTCTATTTGTTTCTGATTAGTAAGAAGAGTTCACAGCCGATTAGTTTTACTTTTTCATACTCAAATTAACTTTGATCAGTTTTGTTTCAAGTTCAGAGTTAAATAAATTGGTTAATGTCCTCTAATGAAATTAAGTGGAGGTTATTGGTTTATGTAATTTGAAAATCCTTTCATTTCTGAAATTTTTTTTAGTAGATAAGAAGAGTTCCAAGCTTAGTCGTAACTGATGTTTACCAAGAATAAGCAAAACATCTTTTAATTGTGTATAGGCTTAATTCACATACCAACCCATTGCATGCATTAGCTAACCTGATTCATCTTTTAAATTTGGTATCTCTGGTGCCTGAAGGATTTAGTCATTCACACAGAGTTTATGCTGTTGTGGCACGAAAGTTGATTATACTTTCTGTAATTTTGTTCACGATTTATTATGGATTATAATAAGCTTTTGGATCATACAAAAAAAATTAATTAGATTTTTTCTGGGTTATACAAAAAAAAAAAATTCTCTAATCTTTTGGATTTAGCACAATTTGAAAACAATTAGAAGGACAACAAAATTAGAGAAATTGTGCTAAATCCAAAAGATTAGAGAAATTAATTCATTTTTTTGTAATGAATTTAAAAAAAAAAGTTTCCACCTTTCAGCAGAAATAATTGATCATGTGTCTTTCTGATTTTTTGGTTTTATTTCTCAGTGTGTAAGACATTTCAATATTGGAGACTCTAAAACCCAAAAGGGAACCCTCCAGGTGTAGTTGGATGGTGGCATTCTCCTACTTTAATATTGATTGACAATCATGACACTTTTTCATTCTCATCACCATTTCAAACTCTACAACAAGCTTTTGCATAAAACCGTTTTGACACCAAAAAAACTCTTTTTAGATAAAGCGTTATTGCCTTATTGGAGATTTCCGGAAAGGAATGAACTGCTGAGATATGCTTCCATCTTCGTTCATCTAGGAACACCAGATGTTTTCTTTGACCAGATCTTTTCGGATTACCGGTCCGACATAGCTTCTCTTCTCTCTCTCTCAGGAACATCTGTACAATCATGAACATCTAAAAAAAAAACAAATCATGAACTCACAATCTTTACTTACTTTTACGCTATTTTCCAGGTCTTAAACCTACCTCCTGTTGTTTTTTTTTATTTGGAATTGTAAAGGTGAATATAGACAAAAGTGAGAAAGATGTCTATGCAGCAATAATTGATGAGAAGCTTGCAATGAAGATCGTAGAAGGGCATTACGAACATCCCACCTAATCTAAAAATTGGTCTATAGCCGTTTGAGGTAGAGACTACAAGATGTGGGAAATATCTTAAGAAGCATAAGTTTTCGATATGTACGTGTAGTATTAAATAGAAAAGTTTCTAGGAGGAAATTTTTTTCCGTATATGATGATGATGTTTCATGGAAGAAGCATAAATATGCTTATATCTGCAAATGTGTTGTATATGGGACTAGAACCAGGTTTAAGATTTGTCCCAAATTTTTACAAGAAGCTGAAGCGTTGAATGTAAATTGCTGGAAAAGCCAAGGCATAGCGAACATTAGGCTGAGGCAAGAAGCCCTGTACAAACCAACCTATGCACTACCTGCTCCACCAGACAGCCCCTAAGTTACTGCACGTTGGACAGTGAATACAATTTTCGGTCAGGTTCTCAGTTTAGCTCACTACTAATCTTAACGCTTTTGTTGGTACTATATGTAACTCCAAACGTTGGGACCCTGGATTAGGAGATCAAACGTGAAGATCCATGAAATGTTAGAGACATGAAGAGGCCCTAGAAGATCGAGGAGGTAAGTTCCTGTGCTCCTTGGTTTATTAGATGTATTGTTTTTATATTGTAATCAGTGATAGGAGATGTTTACGACCTTAGCTAAAACTAAAGTTTGTTGTAGAGAGTCAAACTAGATGAGTTCACAGCATAATTTCGATATCATGGTCTTTTGGCTAAGTTTGAGTTTGAGTTCCAATCAAAGTTATGTCAGTTCAACAAAAGATCATCTCACAAAGTCCAAATACTATATATATATAGGATTGAGTTCTTCATAATCTTTTTATTACTCATTAAAACTCAGACTCACCGTTTCTTTTCTTTTTTTTCATCGTAAGGAATTCAGATTGAAGATGCATGTATGGATTTATGACTTTTTAACTAATAGAATTTGGGTCAACGACATTAGGCACTCTGGTTCTTTCTAAGAAGCGTGGTTAGACAGGTTTACAGGCTATGTGGCCACAACTACAAACCAGAAGATATATCTCGAGTATGGGAAAGGGTGTTTGGACAATTTAATAGGTAAAGTGAGTGATGAGCATCATTTGACGCTTTCAGAGTGACAAGTTGTTTGTCATCTTTGAATCGAGAATCTGAAAACTGAAATGTGCACGTCATGACTCCAATTTACTACACTCTCTCTGATTTTATAAATTTATTTTAACTCACCTATAACATATTATGTAAAGTCTTTATATAGCTTTTAGCCAGTAATTATTAGTAGATACTTCCATATGGACTCATTAGTTGCATCGAATAACAACTCATAAATAAATTACCATTTTAAAAACAATACTTGCGTGGAGGGAATTCCATTAGTAGTTCGAATAGGCTTATGTCGTCGGGTAAGTCGTGAGCTTAGTAACGTGCATAGCATAATAGTTTGGGTTAGGCGCTGACTGGGCTGTGTTTCAGATCATTAACGGCCACAAATAACAAATTCAAAAAATATCAAACTGCTATGAAAGAAATCGTATTACATTTGAAAGTTAAGTTCAAAAATTATATTTCTTTCCAATCACATTTTCAACAGGTTTAGTTGGACAACAACGTGGAAGTAAATATGCAAACTTCATAATACAAAATAGGAGATATTTACGTTAAACATAATATGCTAACTTTATCATACAAATTAGGAGTATAAACTCTTTGTTCAAAAAATTTAAAACACCAAATACTATTAAGCATATCGATTAACCCGAAATATCAACCATATCAAAACTGATCAAGTTCATAATATGCTAACTTCATCATACAAATTACAAATTAAGAGTGTAAACTCTTTGTTCAAAAAAATTTAAAACACCAAATACTATTAAACATATCGATTAATCCAAAATATAAACCATATCAAAACTGATCAGATTTTTAGGCAAAACCAAACTCTAACGGAAGCGGATTTTTGTGTCAGATTCGGGTTTTACACAAAGCCTTAGCCCTACTACGTACGAACTTAACTTCTTACACATACTGTAGTAGAGAGAACTGCAAACAAAACCTATATGAATATAGTTTGAAACATAAATTAAATATATGAAAGCATTGAAAACACAACCCGCGCATCGCGTGGGCTTTAACCTAGTTCTTTGTAATTTCTAAATGTTAAACATGAATTGCACAAAGGGAACATTATTTGAAGTCCAAGAGATCAAATGGACGCAAAAAGCCATCATATACCCAAAAAAACGTTTATGTACTGATGGGGGTGCAATGGTTCGCGCATTTGTTTATTATACGAAATGTTCACAATTAGGGCTTCAGTCAAAGAGAGTAGTCACACTACAGAGAGAGTCGTGAGGACAGGATCAAGATCTCCTGCGACGAGTAATAGATAATACACATGAAAGAGAGTGAAACGGCAAAACTATATCCAAAGATTCTAGAGTTCTGAGATTTGGATCTTGCAAATGTAACAATCCTGGAGTCTCTGGAATATCTCTGGTTGTGAGGTTGTCTTGAGAAGGCAGATACAAGCTTTTGGATTTGAGAGAGATTCTTCTTCCTTCGTTAGTTTTTTTCTCTCATTGTTTCTTTCTCTCTGTTTCACTTGTGTATGCTTCTGGTACTCGGCTTCTTAGTGAAAGACTCGATCAAACGGAACATCCAACGAGCTAGCATTCCTGTTTTATGACATGACAATAACTATATCGGCCTAGAAACAGAAACAGAGTAATAGGCGCATTCTAACAAAACAAGTTTGTGTAATTCCATTAAGGTGGATGAGAAAATGTGTGAATAGACATGTGATTTGTATTTAGCATCTGGATTCATCTTACCTTCCAAATGTTTGTATCGAGATCCACTGATTAAGTCTACAACGACAAGTATGAAGGAAAGAACGTAATAATGACTTGAATACTACGTAAATCGATGGATTTCACTTACCATCACAAGGCAAAGATGGAAATGTCATAATTACATGAACTGGAAGAGTTTCCCCGCACTTGAAGTCCACAGACATCTAGAAAAATGTGTTACAACTTCCATTTCGATTACGGGTTATGTACGTATATACAAAATGAGAAAGGCGCGAGTCAGCCAAATGGACAGTGAACGACTAGGATATTAGTGAAGTTGAATCAACATATAGACTTCAAATTCATAACAGTCTATACGTTGACTAGGCTAGGATATTCGAACCAATGATTAATCTTGACAAGGCAACCAGATCGAAGAATACTAATTCACAACATCCATATTCTTTAGTTTCATAAGACACATGAACAAGAAGATTGTTAATTCACAGCAACCTATAAGACAATTCTTCTTACATTGTGAATTATTTTAGTCAAAACTAATAAATTAATAACTCAAAAAATTAATAAATATCAAATTCCAAATACTATCAGGGGGGTGTATTGAACTTCGGAGTTGGATTGATTTATGGTGATTTGATTTTTAGAGAGTTTTTAGATGATTTTGTTTGAATCCTAGAATTTCAAGTGATTTTAGTTAAAATATTCTAAAATCTCACATAAAACCATATGATTTAAAATCTCTTATTTTTAATAAGGAAATCTCCCCAAATCATTATAAAATCAAATTATTCTTTTAAAATCAACTTTTAAAAATATTTTCAATAACAGTGGATATGAAAATGGATTTTAAAATCACAAGTTCAATAACATTGGATTTTAAAAAAGTTTTTAGAATTCAAATTTGAATAACATTGAATTTGTCATTTTAATACAAATCACCTAAAATCACTCAAAATTCCACTTTTCAATACACCTCTTAGTTTCATAGAATTTCTGTTGTACATCATCTATGTAACATAGATAAACAACAAACGAGAAGAAAAAAACGATTAACAAAAATTACAATGTCAAACAATAAAAATAATTAAAATGAACCCGACGCACGCACGCGGTACGCGTTCGGTAGGACTCAGCCAAAAAAAAAAAAGCTGACGTTTTCTTTGACCGCCGAAGAAGAAGAAAGAAGACGAACGAATCCTTTTAGCTTCTCCGTTCTCCCTCTGACCGTTTTTCTTCTCTCTCTCTCTCTCTCTCCCTGATCGATTTGGGAAATTGAGCTTACGAAGTCAAGCAAACGGATTGAGTGTATCTCTGTCCCCCTTAAGTTTCCTCTTTCGGTAAATTTCCTTAATATTTTGCTGATTTTGTTTTTGCTCTTCGGTCGACATCTGATCAGTTTTAGGGGTTGCGATCTCGGAGAATTCCGTTTCTGGTATCAGTGTTGAACATTTCAAAATCGGTTAGTTGGAATTGAGATTGAATTTGGGTGATTGAATTAAGTCTGATCTTCGGTACGGGCTACTGTAATTTTTGTGCGATCCAATAGAAAAATGACCATCCTTTGTTACAAGTTTCAACATTTAGGGTGACATTAGCAATTTAGCAGTAGTGGGTTTTGGGTTTGGTTGGTATATCGTTTTTGAAGGATTCGGCTTTAAATCCTAATAAAGCTTATGACCTCGCAATGAGATGTTTTAATTAATGCAATAGATACTCTTTGTCTTACTTTGTAGGTTGTATATTTAGTATAGAAACCCAAATACTTTATGGGTGAACAAAATAGGAATCCATTTGCAAGTTCAAGTGCAAGTGCAAGTGCAACAGCAGGGGGAAGTACAAGTGCGAGCTCGAACTCGAGCTTTAGTAGCAGCGTTGCGGATACAGAGGATGATCAAACCATTGCACGTATGTTAGCGGAAGATGAGAGCTTAAAAAGAGAGGGCATGCTTGGGAAGAGACTATCTCATCTAGATTCCATCCCAGTATGATAAGCTTCCTCTACTCACCCCTGTGTGGTGTGCTATTCATAGTTTCTGTTAGTGTCTATTAGTGACAGATTCTTTGATTGAATTTTGTATGGGCAGCACACTCCTCGGGTTAACAGGGGGATACCTGATATCAATGATGCAACGTTAGACCATGAGCTGCTCTCTGGGAGGTTCTTTTATCATCTTTATCAACGTTCCTTAAGTGTTTTCTTCTTTCATATCCTTTGACTGCATTACTTTATCTGATTATTCGTTTGTCGCAAAAAAGCTTTACAACATTGTGTTTTTTTTTTTTTGGTAATTGATGGTCTCTCTCTCCTGTTTGTTCAGGTTGGCCACATATGGTTTAGCTGAATTACAAATGGAGGGTGATGGAAATTGCCAGGTACGTCAGAAGCAGACCTCGTCAAAGAATTTTGTATTGGTTTGATCTAATACGCTTCTTGTGCCAGTTCCGAGCTTTAGCAGACCAGCTTTTCCGCAATCCAGATTACCATAAACATGTAAGGAAGCACGTTGTAAAGCAGGTACTTTCTGACAACTATAGTGAAATTCTGTGAATGAATGAATGTTTAGTCTGTATTTAGCAGCTAGCTCATTTCTTGAAGTTCCCATCAAAACATTGTTTATGTACTCCTCTCTGGACTTGGGTTCTCTTAGATGATTTGCCACATTGCTACTGATTAGTACTGCAATTATTCTGGACGTATCATGCACATTTTCTTGTAGTTGAAACAGCAACGCAAGTTGTACGAAGGATATGTGCCGATGAAATACAGACACTACACCAGGAAGATGAGAAAGTGAGACATCTCTGTTTTTGGTTTTATATTTGTGTGAGCGAGTAGTGATATTATTCTCTGATTTATTCATTTTATGCGACTAGACACGGTGAATGGGGAGATCACGTTACTCTTCAAGCTGCTGCAGATCGTGTAAGTTTTAACAAAGATCATCTATTTTGAGTTTACTATAAGACTACAACAGTTTGTAAACAAACATCACTGATTCTGTTTTCTAGCTGCATCTTGAGTAATCAATCAGAAATTTCACCTTGTATTTTGCTCACATTTTGCTTCTTTTTTCTTACTTGAATGACTGACTCAGCATTACTGTAGTTCGAAGCCAAGATCTGCTTAGTCACATCCTTCCGGGAACAATCCTACATTGAGATACTTCCTCATAACAAGAACCCTCTTAGAGGTACAAAGCCTCTCTCTTTCTCTGCCTTTTAAGCCAATTTTACCCTTGGTCATAACCGTCTTGAAGTCTTTTCGCTCTTGTGCAGAGGCTTGGCTTAGCTTCTGGAGCGAAGTGCATTACAACTCGCTATACTCTAGTGGAGGTAAAACTCTAAACTTTTGCATCCGGCTCTGCTTTTTAGGTCACTAATCATCTCCATGGCTTCTCTGAATCTCAAATCTCCATTTGTTTCTGAATTACTAGCTCTTGCTCTTCCAGATGTTCCAACAAGAAAACCCAGAAAGAAGCATTGGCTCTTCTAGGATTGGATTTTAAAAAAGGCTCTTCTCTCCATTTCAGTGTTGTATGTATACTACCTTCCTCTGATTGTGTATAAACTTTGCAACGACCTTTACTTTGTTCATCATATTGGTTCAGTTTCAACACTTCCTCTGTAAAACAACGAGTACACATAGATATGCTATTTAGATATATTTTTTGTTATCCTAAGTTCTGAATTCTGAATCGTGACGAAAATGCAAATAGCAAACAAACGATCTTTCAGCATTTTGGACTCGGAAATTCATAATTTTAGAAGTGGACCATACACTGAGATCAATTAAACCAACCGGATGAAATACATTCACATGGGCCAAGTAACGTGTCGTGGAGATATATATTAAGTCTATTTTCATTCAATATTTTTAAATTTTACTTGGTTGAGTTTCGAACAAGTAAAGCAATGGCCTTCAAGAATAAAAGAATCAGTCGGATCGGACACTGGACAGAACGCATCTTTTGTTGCTTTGACTGATAGAAGCATCATCTTTTGCCCAATGGATATTAGGTGCTCTCTATATATAATCTCTCGAGTTCGATTCGTAGAGAATACAACTTTTGGCAGAGGTGAGATGTTCTAGGTGCTAAACTAGTGAACCAACTGTTGAATGTTGTAAATCTATGGATTTTAACTAATTTTGTTTGATATAGTAATAGATCGTCAATGTATTATATGATGTGTTCTAAAAGTCGCCCGCCTCGCCGATTAAGCGGGTATATAATCGGAGTCGGCACCCAACCGAGGCGATTTGGACCAACTCGGCTTACTAATCGCTGGACCAGATAATCGTCCGTCTAATTAGTAAATCGGTTTAAATCGCCGACTAATTAAATATTTTAAACCAAATTCGGACCAAAATTTTAACGTAGTTGGGCCAATCGCTTTGCGGAAGCCCATACCGTTGTGAAAAACCGTTGTGCTGACAAACATTATTTATAAGGGGAGACTTTAGGCAATTGTTTCTCACATTGTCGATGTGGGACTTTGTATTGTTTAAGTGTTTAGTAGCGACATATTGTAACAGAATTCAAACACATGTCAATTCAACAGGTTTGGGTTATTATAATTTCTAAATAACACATACAAGCTTTTTATCTAAATATATTAATTTAGTTAAATATTAATATGTTATTAATCTGTAATACAATATATTTTAAGCATGGTAAATTTTAAATTTATATGTTTTTGATATAATAATTTACATTTAACATTATATATATTTAAATTTTCATATAAATTAAATAAAATAATGAAAAATTACTCTCCGATTTATTTCCGATTTTTGAAAAATCGCTAGTCCCAGACCGAGCGCCCGACTACCGCCTAACGAGTTTTAAAACACAGATTATATCATTAGGAAGCAATGTACATGTTTTGTACAACTTTACATTTATAGCGAAAAATGCTAACTTCTAGAGTCTATCTTATTATATAAAGGTGGAGTGGTTTAGGATTGTGCAGGGTGAAACACAAACGATAAACCCATAAAAGCCAAGTGTCGATTGCTTGTTCTCAGCTTCATGCGCACCATAGGTGGTGACTATCTGGCACACCTATTCAGAACGACATTGAAGATCTCTTTAGCTACTTCAGGTTTTTCAAGTGTACACCTGATTTTACAACGCATTCCTGATGAAGCTTAAAGAACCTATCATACGGAACACGGAAGAAGGTTACAAAAAAACTTAAACTGATCATCAAAACCCTTATTTTGAGGAAAACCAAAGCTACATTGCTAGATGGTGAACCAATCATATCTTTATCCGTGAAGAATGTAGAATTCTTGCATATAGAGTTCACCAAAGAGGAATCAATCAGAAATTACACCTTTTACTGTAGTTCGAAGCCAAGATCTGCTTAGTCACATCATTTCGAGAACAATCTTACATTGAGATACTTCCTCATAACAAAAACCCTCTTAGAGGTACAAAGTCTCTCTCTTGTTCTCGCTTTTAAGCCAGCTTTACTCTCGGTCCTAACTGTCTTGAAACCTTTTTGCTGTTGTGCAGAGGCTTGGCTTAGCTTTTGGAGCGAAGTGCATTACAATTCGCTATACTCTAGTGGAGGTAAAACTCAGTCTTTTGCATTCAACTCTGCTTTTTAGGTCACGAATCATCTCCATGGCTTCTATGAATCTTAAATCTCCAATTGTTTCTGAATTAGTAGCTCTTGGTCTTCCAGATGTTCCCATAAGAAAACCCAGAAAGAAGCATTGGCTCTTCTAGGATTGATTGGATTTAAAAAAGGCTCTTCTCTCCATTACAATGTTGTATGCATGTATACCTTCCTCTGATTGTTTATAAACTTTGCAACGACCTTATTTTGTTCATCATCATATTGGTTCAATTTCAATAGTACACATAGATATGTTATTTAAATTTTTTTTTTTCTTGTAATCATTTAATATTATTACCTCTTTTTTCCTACGTTTTTACTTGGATATTCTGAATCTTGACGAAAATGCAAATAGCAGCAAACAATCTCTCAGCATTTTGGACTCGAAATTCATAATTTAGAAAGTGGACCATACTGAGATCAATTTGAACCGACCGGATGAAATACATTCACATGGACTAAGTAACGTGTCGTGGAGATGTATATATAAAAGGTCTATTTTCATTCAATATTTTAAAATTTTACTTGGTTGAGTTTCGAACAAGCAAAGCAATGGCCTTAAACCCCAAGAATAAAAGAATCGGTCGAATCGGACAGCAAGCATCTTTTGTTGACTCATAGAAGCAATCATCATTTGCCAATGGATAAATAGGTGCTCTCTATATAATTTTTCTCGAGTTCGATTCAAAGAGAACGCAACGTTATGTTATAAGTTATAACTTGGGAACCAACTGTTGAAATGTTGTAAAAATTTAGGATTTAACATGATGAATACTAAACGATTAGATTACGATTTTAATCTCCCAATATTTTTAAAATCTAACCGAAAACCAAACCGAATAAGTATTCGGGTCATGGTTCAATTTGGTTTGACCGTGTTGAACTTGATTCATAAAAATTTATGTTTTTTTTAAATATATAAATTTTAAAATAAATATTAAAAATAGTTAATAATTGAGATATATATATATATAATAGTATTAGAAATTATTAAACTAAAGTTACTAAACCTGATTTTGTGAAATAACTAGTAATCTAACATATAATAAAGATTAAAATAATTATAAAAGAAGAAGATTAATAAATCAAAATATAACATAACTATAAGATTGACAAAAACTAAACAAAAAGCATAAAAAAATTCACAAATTAAAAATATAAATATAAGTATTTTTCTAAATAAAGGAAATCTATGGATTTTAGTTTATTATAGTAATAGATCATCCTTAAATGTATTCATCAATATTCGGATATCAAAACTAAAAGACTTGGAAAATCTTAAACAACAAAAAAATAAATTGATTTAACTATTCAAAATTTTATAATCCAATGAATATCAGTTTATGTATATTTAGACATGCCTTTTACTCGGATTTAATGTATTCCTCTTCTTTTTACCAATTAATGATTTTTGTTTTTGTTTTTGGGTCAGGACCATTTAATGATTTTCTTAACAACCATTTAATGATTTAAGACTATTTTATCAACTAACATAATTAAAATGTGGTGTAAAATAATCAAAAGAAACAAAAAATTAAGAGAGGATGATAAAAAAAAAAAAAAAAAAATCTGAGTGTAGATTTGCTTTGGCAAGTCTATGTGTCGATGTTACACGGTGAAATGAAACAGAACAACAACAAAAAAGAGCCATTGCTTTCTTCTTCTTCTTCATTCTCTCTTCCTCTCTCTCTCTCTCTCTCTCTCTTTTTATCGCGGGGAGAGATTTCCTTCAACTTTCACTTCCGTTTATCCCTTCCAATTGAAAACCCTAGCAATCTCAGCTGATTTTTAGCTTAACCCTCTTTTCTCTTAATTTTTCGTTTATCTGTCAATCTCGTCGAGAAAGCCACCCATCTGAAGATACGAAAAAACCCTAAGCGACGGAAGAGGATTCTCTTTTATGTCCTCTTGTTCTCTCGTTTCTGTGTGATTTCTAGAGCTTCTCTATAATCGAAACCTTTTACTTAATTGTTTGATCATGGAGAGATCCGATTCCAGGGATTTGTACAACTTTGTTCGCGCTTCCTCAGGTCACTCCCCGCCTTTTTTTTGTTTCTCCATCTCATCGAAGCATTTTTCGTTTCTTCTCTTTGTGATTTAGCTGCTTAGCTGATTTTGGATCTTAGTTTGTGTATTGCTTGGTTCGGAAAGCACATAAGCGGATGAGATTTATCTTTAAACATCTGTGATTGTGTGTGTTGTATTGATTTAGGTCACTGAGCTTATTGCGTATTTGGTTGATTTTGTGCAATGGAGATTTCTCTAGAAATTTATGTGTGTATCAGAAGATCTGATGTTTCTTCTACTTGATTTCGGTATTTGTAACTGCAGATCAAAAGAGTACACTCTTTGATGCATCTCAGTACGATTTTTTTGGTAAAAGCTTGGACGAAATGTCACTGGGAGGTTTCGACGATGATGAAGTGATTGCTCCTGTGCTTGGACATGCTGATGATGATGAGTATCACTTGTTTGATAAAGGAGAGGTAATGTGGTTTCTTATGTTGAAAGCTAACATGCTGATGATACATGCATGTAGTAGAAAATGGTTGAAGATGGTTTTGACTAAATAGCTACATGTTGATTTCCCAGGGTGGAGGTTTAGGATCGCTTTCCGAGTTGGATGATCTTGCGACAACTTTTGCCAAGGTTAGCACAATTTTTTATTTACAAACACTATTCTATGTTGCTTCGTCTTTCAGTTTGTTCTTTAAGTTTTGACTTGTTGTCAGCGATTGAGATCTACCTATTATCTTTTGTGCAGCTAAACAGAAATGTTACTGGACCCAAACACCCTGGAGTTATTGGTGACAGAGGATCAGGATCCTTTTCAAGAGAGAGTGAGTTGATTCTTAACTTGTAGACTACTGTATACCTTTAGGGGGCTTTTTTAGCCTGCTATGGTTCATTTGCTTTAGTTTCCCCTTATCTTGGTCGCTTTTCGCCAAAGTTGGCAGCTGAACTTTAATAGTCAGTAGCTTTTGAACTCAGTAGACGTATTTGTAAACCCTTTTTGAGTCCTGATATTGTGATTTGGTCCCCTTTTGAGGAAAAAGGTTGGTCTGTAGAGATAAGTTGTGTTAGTTGAAGAAATCTTGTGGTCTTTGTGCTAGTGTTGTGGTCATTTTTAATTGCAAATTCAGTATTCGTTCGTCTGTAACATCAGTTTACCTGTTGCGAGCTATTATTCCATGTTTAGCTTTTACTGACAGTACTCTGTCTCCAGGTTCTTCTGCTACCGATTGGACACAAGATGCAGAGCTCACAAGCTGGTTGGACGAACAAGATCAAGAAGCTAAGAGATGGTCCTCACAGCCACAATCATCCGCTCATTCGAAACCTTTGTACAGGACATCCTCCTATCCTCAGCAGCAACCACAGCTGCAGCATTACAACAGTGAACCAATAATCCTACCAGAATCAACTTTTACCTCCTTTCCTCCACCTGGTAGCAGATCTCCGCAGGCTTCACCCGGAAGTCTCCATCGCGCTCCTTCTCTTCCTGGTGGTACCCAGCTGACCTTTTCTGGACCTTCCCAACTGTCAAATTCTGGTTATCATCTTTCAGGATCGTCGCACGGGCCCCACTATGGTGGTAATTTGGCTAGATATGCCTCGTGTGGTCCTACACTTGGTAGCATGGTGCAACCTCATTGGGTCACTGATCCTGGTCTTCTGCACGGTGATCATTCTGGTTTATTGCATAGTCTGGTGCAACAACAACATCAACAATTGCCTCCTCGAAATGGTCTTATGTCGCAACATTTGATGGCCCTCCAGCAGAGACAATCATTTGCTCATCTTGCAGCGCTACAGTCCCAAATGTATAGTTCCTATCCATCGCCATCACGTAAAGGCCCTTTTGGGGTTGGTGAAGTTAGGGAACACAAACATAAGTCTCATAGAAGTCGAAAGAACAGAGGCATCTCCCAACAGACATCAGACGCAGCTAGTCAGAAAAGTGAAAGTGGATTGCAGTTTAGATCAAAGTACATGACTTCAGAAGAAATAGAAAGTATACTCAAGATGCAGCATTCCAATTCACACAGCAATGATCCCTATGTCAACGATTATTACCACCAAGCTAAGCTTGCCAAAAAGTCTGCCGGATCTAGAGCAATCTCTCACTTCTATCCTGCTCAGCTGAAGGATCACCAGCCTCGGTCCCGTAATAGTTCTGACCAGCATCCACAAGTTCATGTAGATGCTCTTGGAAAGATTACACTTCCTTATATTCGCAGGCCGCGTGCTTTGCTCGAGGTTGACTCTTCTCCTGGTTCTAACGATGGAAGCGGGGAACACAAGGGCTCGGGAAAACATTTGGAGCAGGAACCTCTTGTTGCAGCTAGGGTTACGATTGAAGATGCTCTTGGGGTTCTTATTGACATTGTTGACATTGACAGGACTCTCCAATCCACAAGACCCCAAGACGGAGGTGCTCAGATCAAGAGAAAGCGGCAGATCCTGCTAGAAGGATTAGCGACAGCACTTCAACTTGCTGATCCGTTCTGCAAAACCGGTCAGAAATCCGGGTTGACTGCTAAGGACGATATTGTCTTTCTACGTATAGCGACTCTACCCAAGGGTCGGAAAATGCTTACAAAGTATATACAGCTTCTAGTTCCAGGTACTGAGAGTGCTCGAGTTGTCTGTATGGCTATATTCCGCCACTTGAGATTCCTATTCGGCGGCCTGCCTTCAGATACCCTAGCAGCAGAGACGATTGCGAATCTTGCCAAAGCAGTCACGGTTTGCGTTCAGGCCATGGACCTGCGAGCACTGAGTGCTTGCCTTGCAGCTGTAGTTTGTTCTTCAGAGCAGCCACCTCTGCGTCCTATTGGAAGCTCTGCTGGGGACGGTGCTTCGGTTGTCTTGATATCTCTTCTCGAGAGAGCTGCTGAAGTAGTGGTGGTTCCTCGAGCCATCCATGGGAGTTCTAACGATGGTCTCTGGAGAGCCTCATTCGATGAATTCTTCAACCTTCTTACCAAATACTGCAGGAGCAAGTACGAGACGATCCGCAGTCAGAACCAAGGGAGTGCAGCGGATGTTCTGGAGCTGGCGATAAAGAGGGAAATGCCCGCTGAGCTTTTACGTGCGAGCCTGCGTCACACCAATGACGACCAGAGGAACTATTTATTAAACTTTGGTCGTAAACCGTCGGCTATTAGCGAGTCGGCGTCTCATGCAAGGTCTGGTGGACAGATCAACTCGGAATCCGTGATGGGGTAGTGAAGAGAGAGAGAAGTGTGAAACCATGGACTGTGGATCAAAACAAACAGTGAAGGGGTGTGTGTGTGGGGACGTAGAAGCCAAACTTGTAAGTAAACCTGGTGGTGTAGGGAATCTTTTCACAAGGGTTTCAGGTGATAAGTGCTTTTAGATTCTGCTTTTTCTTCCTTTTTTCTCTTTACTTTGAACTCTTTTTCGTATTATAATGGTGTGGACAAATGCAAAAATGCTGCTTGGTTGTTGTGTATTTGTGCTGATGGGAAAGAATGTGAAACTTGGAAGTAGATTATCGGAAGAAGAGATGTCTTCTCCGAGTGGAGCCATTTTTTGGTGCTCTTGTGTTGTTTAGGGAATAAAATAGGGGTATTTTTAGGAGTTTGGGAAGGATATTAGTGTGTGTGTATAGAATGATGATGAACCCTTTATCCGGAGAATAGTGTGAGATTGGAGGTAGAAGAAGACAATTAGGTGCTAATCTTCTCTGATTAACAGGTTTAGGTTGTGGGAGCAGCTGGGAAGGGGAGTTTACGTTTGTTATATCATGTGATATACGTTTCTTTTTTTCTCTGAAAACTGTGGTGGATGATGATGATTAGTGTGTGTCGTGTAACAATCGGAACACACAAAACCCTCTTATGAAAACTTGTTGGATCCATCACTTTCTTATGATTCTCTGCTTCTCTCGTTGCTTGTTTCAAGATTTCATCTTCTACTCTTATGATTAATTCAGTAGTTCCTAGTTGAATCTTTGGTTTGACTAGTGGTGGTTTGCTAATTGCCATCCATTGGACAGAATCCCGAAATTACTACAATAAGGATCTTACTTTTCTTTTTTCCTCAATACTATTGAAAGGAAAGAAAAGTTTCAACCTTACAAAACCATAACATATCTCTAAAAGCCATAGCTAAACTTGGGATTTGGGAAACTAGAAAAAACAGAGCACATAAAATCTGGCTAAACAGAGGATCTTATTATGATTTTTTGGTTCTCTGTAATTCAATCCATAGATAAATTATTTAGTACCTCAACCTTTCTGTAATGCTAACGCGTTATATGTATACTTTTGTTCACTCTAACATTGGGGGATCCAGCGAGTTTCATGTTTGCATTTTATTATTTAGTATAGGGTCTCTTTAGTATAACCATGAAGAACTAGATATAAGAATAAACGAACAGCATTATAGGAAAAATGTGGGGATTAATACATGAGATACGATGAAGAAAAAACTAATGCAAGCGATCCAAAATGATCCGTATTTAAACAGACTCCAGTGGTACCTTAAACATCTTGATTGAACCCAAAAAAAAAAAACTCGAATATCATCGTCGAGTATTCGGAAAAAGGGTAAGAGAGTCATACGAGCTAGATCTTTCTTAACCGCATACTAAAAAAAAAAAAAAAAAAAAAAATTTTTGTTTTGTTTTCCCCCTTTTTAGTAGATAACTAGAAGAAAAATGATTCAAGATAAAATTTAATATGTTAGAAACGATGCGAAGATGATGAGGAGGAGGAGGTGGAGGTGGAGGTGGAGGTGTAAGTGTAACTGTCAGATATAAAAGATTTGTTTCTCTTCTTCCTCTTCTCCAAAAACCTCTTCACAGATCTCTTCACCGAACACCCTAACGGCCGTTCATTTCTCGCCGGTGCTAACTCCAACGTCGTCACTTGATCACTGTCCTTTCTCGCCATCTCTATGATTTCCCTTATCTTCATTGTTTTATTAATTACTAATTAGTCAGTCATCATTAATTTTTTTTTAAAAAAATATAAACTCTCAACAACATATACGCAAAGCATATATATATAGCTGATATTGTACCTGGATCTCTACGAGATCGTACTCGCGTAACCTCCCATTATAGAATGCATTGATATCCTTAGATCTCATGGCTGACGAATGACCACCAACTCTGTTGAAATTATTATTTTCAAAACGAGTTGAGAGGTTTCATTTTGAGACTTAGGTTCAGAATTTGGATAAAAGAAGTTTGATTTGAGTAAGACAACTCACGTAGAATCTCGGCGGCAAGATTGAAGCGTAGAGGCCATTGGAGATAGGCAAAGATCTAAGCTGCAACTCTTCATGATCTTTATCGGAGTAAATATTATTACTTTGGTCAACTTATGGAAGTCAAGATTAGAAACAGTTGCATGCAAACTATATATAAGAACGCTATATATAAACTTAAATATCTGCAAAATTCGGTCACGTGCTTCATGTTTTCAGAACGAGTGAAAGGTATTTTAAAAGAAAAAATGGTACGTTTTCTAAAGCATACCACTTATCTACACTAATAGTGGTACGTTTTAAACGTTCCCTATTCTAATAAGAACAAAGGTATAGAAAGTTAGGAACTTAATTGACTTTTAGGTTTTATGAAAAGATTGGGCACATGCAGTGTCTGTGCCATGTGGGGTTTTGGAGTCGTTTTTGGTTTAATATACTTTCCACAAATAGAAAGTCGATTCACACTTGAAGGGTGGTAAGTGGATTCCTTATAAAATTTGAATGCATTGCGGGAAATTCCTTTTTTTTTTTTTTTTTTTTTTTTTTTTNATTTATCTCAATTCTCACTATACATCATCATCCAGAAAATATTACCACTAAAAAAGTCTTATTCATCCAAAACGTTTTTGTTGATTTGATTAGTTCAAGTTAAACAATATAAACACAATCATCTTAGGACATGGAATGAAGGAACGTATTGTCTTGCAAGATGTAATCAAAACTATCGAAATTAACTAAGACGATTAAAGGTAGATTGAAGTGAAAAAAGAGCTGAATGCAAAGTGAGATTGAAGTGAAAAAAGTACGTAAGATTAAAGGTAAAGTTAGGTAAAGAGATGTTGATATTAGTGGATGAATGATAAGAAACGTGAAGCATGTTTTACAAGTTTTGCAAACTATTCGTTCACAACCCACAAACACAAAGTCACGTGTTCTCCATTTCTTCATTTTCTTAATTAATATTAATAAATAAAAACAAAGACATGAACATGGCAAATTAATGGGACTTTTATCGAATTAGGTTATTGAAAAGATGTGCGGAGTGCTTGATGTTTAGTCTAGTATTAGTATTACGACACATACCATTTGGCCCACAACATTTGGTATGACCTTATGAGAACACACAACATTGACGGGAGGATTGTTTGAGCATTTTCATCTTATTATATATCAAAAATTGTAATTTTCCAAAAACTACTCATGATTTACCCAGTCACCTCCCAAATCTAATTGGAGTGCTGTAAACATGGCTGGTAATTAGCAATAGTTAATTGTATATATACTTACTCTGGCTACATTTACTAACATCGAGTTGTTTTTGGGTGATGTACTCATGTAACTAAAGCAACTCCACCAATCTGTATGTTTTGTTGTGTGGAAGTCATAATCACATATGTAAAACGTGAATTTGCTTTATTTATTATACAACGAATAATTCTTTTTGGGGGTTAGTTTCTGGCGGGAATATTGAGCTTGGGCTTAACGAGAGTCCCTATCGCTTAAATCAAAAGGCGTTAATGAGACGGCCCAATCGCTTTTCATATTGTGCTTAATGTGGGTCCCTATCGCATAAATTTGGAAAAATCGAAACGCAACACTTTTTCTCTGCCAAAACTATCACTTTTGAGAGTAAGAGGGTCTTTACGTAAATAATAGATTTGCAGGTCCTAAATTAAGATTTGTAATAAGTCGAAGGTGCAATTAATAAAATTTCGTGAAGACGGAAAAAGAGACGCCGTTCAAACATCGAAAGCCTTTGGTTTGTCTCTCCCGGACCCGGAGATCTCTCTTCTTCCTCCATCATCATCCTTCTTCTCGCCGCGCGCTCTCATCCTCACCAGCCTCGATTCGAGTACGATCTCAAAATCTGGTTTTTTTTTTTTTTTTTCCCCCAATTATTTTGTGTTTGGGATAACTTTTAGATTCATCTGTTCTTATGCCATTGTTCTTCGACTATTCTACGCATAAATTTTCTTTCATTAGCTTCAAAATATGGGAATTTTCTCTCAACTATTTCATCTTTCTTTCATTGTTGTGAGCTGTTTAAGCTTAATTTAAAAAAAAAAAAAAAAAAAAAACCAAAATGCCCTTCAATCCTACGCTGCATCTGCCATTGATTTTGAGCTAGGCTCTTTAGAGAAACCGCCATGGAAGATCTCTGCTTGTGTAGATCGAGAATTATATAGAAAACTAAGAGAATTTGATGGTTGAATCGGTTTATTTAGTGCCAAATTGAGTGGAATTGCACGAATTTGGCAATACTGTTCCTGACGATATGATGATTTAGGGTTTTGTGGTCTATCTAATGTCTGTTTGTAGTTTGGTAGGTCCGTGGAGTTGGATTCGTAGTATTAATAATCTCGAGGGAAGCTGCAAGGATGGGTGTGAAGCAGGCTCTAAGGAGCATTGATGCGTTCCCAAGAGCAGAGGATCATTTGCTGCAGAAAACACAATCTGGTGCAGTAGGTAAGTAATGGATTTTCTCTTCGTTCTCTTGTTGTTGTTTGTGAATCCCGTTTTGAATGCTTAATGCGTCTTTGCTTATATTAACATCTGAAATTTTTGTTGTTGTTGTTGTAGTATCTATTGTTGGACTCTTTATAATGGCTACTTTGTTCTTGCACGAGCTGAGTTACTATCTTAACACACTTACAGTGCATCAGGTACGTCTTTAGTTCGATTGAAATCTTGTGCTTTTCTGTTTATTGCTCTGACTCTAGCCTACAAACTGCTACAAATAGTCCTATACGTTGCAGTGGATGCTGTAATTAGGATTTTTCATTTCATGTATTTGAAACTCATTGATGCCACTCTTTGGTTGATTAGTAGAGATTTAGTGAATCTCTGCGTTGCCGCATTGACTCAATTATTTATTAATGCTCTAGGTAACGTAACTTGAATGAGGCAGTAATGCAGTATTATTTGAATGTCCTAGTCGAAATCCTGCGGTGATTCATATCGTTAGGGAAATATGAATTTGAAGTCTCTCTGTTGATACAATTTCACTGATACACTAGTCGTTCTCTGTCCATTTGACTGCCTTAATTTGGAATTTGTTTCCTGTGTTTCTAGATGTCTGTGGACTTAAAGCGCGGAGAAACTCTTCCAATTCATGTAAATATGACGTTTCCATCTTTGCCTTGTGATGGTAAGTGAAACGGTTACGTAGTATTTAAGTCATTATTATGTTCTTGCTCAAAACCTTCTGGAATACTTGTGGCTGTAGACTTAAATCATTTGATCTTTTTTGTTTTGTAGTATTGAGCGTGGATGCTATCGACATGTCAGGGAAGCATGAAGTGGATCTCGATACAAACATTTGGAAGGTAAGATGAATCCAGATGCTAAATATAAATCACAAGTCTTTTCACATGTATCCTCGTCCACCTCAACGAAATTACCCAAATTGTTCTGTTAGATTGCGCCTGAAATAATTTAGAAGACTTCATATTTAGGCTAAACATTCTATCTGAAAGGAACTATTTGGATATCTCCCTTAGCATCTTTATGCCTCGCATCTCGTGGCATTAGTTCTAGTTGTACAGGTTTATGATCGAGTTATCTAGTTACTTATTGTGAGTCTCTTGCAGCTCCGTCTCAACAGTCATGGTCATATCATTGGCACAGAATACATATCTGATCTTGTTGAAAAAGAGCATGATCACTCAGCTCACAAGCATGGTAACATTCTAAACTTATTAGCTTTCTCTGAGTTTGTATCTTCTCAAACGAGCTTCAATTCCCTTAGGCCTTAACTATCGTTTCCATGTCTACATCTTGAACCTTTTGGAAAAACAGATAGTTCCTACATAAATGTAAACTTGTATTAACCATAGTGGATATGTAGAACTAATACTAGGAGACGTGTACACCTTTCTTTAGCATAAAGCCGATCTGGAGAACTGAATTTACACAATATCAATAGGAATCTTACAAATTGAATCGAGGCTTACCATTCTTTTCGCACATATATAAGAGAGTCCTAGTGATATGATAGTTGTCATGGTAGCTAACTTTTTTTTCTTATATATATATATATGTAAGAATAGAGAATCATTTACACATTATAATTTGGTATATTATGTGCTTTCTGAAGATGGCAAAGAAGAACACAAGAATGAGACCGAATCATTCAATTTTCTCGGCTTTGATCAAGCTGCTGAGACTATGATCAAAAAGGTGAAGCAAGCATTGGCAGATGGAGAAGGATGTCGGGTATCTACCTTTGCTCTTGTCAATACACAAACAAGAAACGATGCCTTCCTAGCGTTTTAAGTTAACAGAGACTAATCTTTTTGGCTGTTTTCCAGGTTTATGGTGTGATAGATGTACAACGAGTTGCTGGAAACTTCCATATCTCAGTTCATGGGCTGAACATCTACGTTGCTCAGATGGTTCGTATCATTCTACAAACCATCCTTTGTTCTCATCATTTGCATTTGCACCTCATTCACTGACTTACTATAGTATATAAGCTAATCTCTCACCCCTATGAACAGATATTTGGTGGCTCCAAAAACGTAAACGTGAGCCATGTGATTCATGATCTAGCCTTTGGGCCGAAATACCCTGGAATTCACAACCCGCTTGATGACACAAACCGAATCCTGCATGACACCAGTGGAACATTCAAATACTACATTAAGGTGCTTATCTAAATTCGTCACTCTTCTTTTACTCATGTCTCTTTGCTAGCTTTATGATCCAGATCGTTCAGATATGAACATTATTTGTAGTTTAAAGTCACTAATTTCTCTCTGGTATGACGCAGATTGTTCCTACGGAATACAGATACCTTTCAAAAGACGTACTGTCAACAAATCAGTACTCTGTAACGGAATATTACACACCGATGAACGAATTTGACCGGACATGGCCAGGTTTGGTCTAACAAATAACTTCATTCCCAGTAGTGCAACTGGTTCTTATTACTCTGTTTCTGTTTCCTCATGTTACACTTCTGTTTATTTTTTCCAAATTTTCAGCTGTCTACTTCTTATATGATCTTTCACCAATCACTGTGACCATCAAGGAAGAACGACGTAGTTTTCTCCACTTGATCACTCGGCTCTGCGCTGTACTAGGCGGTACCTTTGCTCTCACAGGTTCTTGTTCTTCCCATCTCAATCTAATCTCAATAGTCAGTCATCTTTCTAAAAAGCCTTTCTTAATTGGTCATGGTCATGGTCGTAAACAGGCATGCTAGATCGTTGGATGTTCCGTTTGATTGAATCTTTCACCAAGAAGCCGAGTACCAGAAGCATACACAAGTGAAACAGAGAGAAAGAAACAATGAGAGAAAAAAAAAACTAAGGAAGGAAGAAGAATCTCTCTCTCAAATCCTCAAAACTTGTATCTGCCTTCTCAAGCACCACAACCTCACAAACCAGAGAGATTCAAGAAACTCCAAGGATTGTTACATTTTCAAGATCCAATCTCAAGAACTCTAGAATCCTTGGATATATAGTTTTGCCTTTTTTACTCTCTCTCTTATGTATCATCATCATCATTACTCTGATTATCTCTGGTATAACTTAGTAGATTTTAAGTGTAATTTTTATTCACTTTACTTCCTGTGATTTTTACCATCTAGCGCCTCTTTATACTTGTACGCGTTTCGCTTGTGCAAACCGTTAACATACACTCGTCGCAGGAGATTCTGATCCCGTCTTCACGACTCTCTCTGTTCTTGAAACCCTAATTGGGAACAGAGGGGTTTTTTACTTTTCCTTCTTCTATCTCACTCGTCATTTCTCGTAATCGGAAAATCTTAATCGCCGTTGATTCCGAAATGATCGCCGGAGTATTCCGCAGGTCTTCGTTGCCGTCGAGGCAAACACTCTCCGCCGCGCTAGCCTCCTTTGATTCGGGACTTTCACACCATTTCACTTCAGCCGCCACCGGAGTCGTCTCCATAGAGCGTAATCTGGTTGGAAATGGATCTACTGGCTTCATGAATCGATTCGCACCGGCATCGAGAGGCTTCCGCATTAGATCTGAGCCGTCGATGGTTTTTCCGGCGAGGATCGCGTTTCAAGGGTACGCCACTGAGAGTGCGAGTATCGCCGGAGAAGGAAACGGAGATTCCAAAAGTGTTCCCAAGATTCGAATTTCTACAAAGAAAGTCAAACCATCGAGTAAAAAGGCAATCACTCTCCAGGTTCGTTTCTGTTTCTCATTCATTCTCATTGAAAAATTGTCACGATTGGTGTTAATGCTGTTGAGAATCATTGAGAACTCTTGTTGCTGTGGTTGTGATTGTGATTGTGATTGTGTGATTTGAATATAGAAAGAAGGAGAAGAAAGCACATCAAAGATCAGAGGAACTCGGATCTGCATAGCGATTCGATCTTTCGACAACCCGGAGAAGCAAGCTTGGTGTCTTCCTCCTCACACTCGCAAAGTCGCAATGCCGGACACGAGAACCCTGTACACGGTGCTACGATCGCCTCACGTCGACAAGAAGTCGAGAGAGCAGTTCGAGATGAGGTTCAAGAAACGGTTTCTCGTCATCAAGGCGCAGAGCCACGAGCTGAGCAAGAAGCTCTTCTGGTTGAAGCGTTACCGTGTCCTCGGAGCTCAGTACGAGCTTCAGTTCCACTGCAAGACTCGTTTGGACATGGCCCCTGTGCTAGCCAACATCAATGCCTCCACCATTGGTCAGTGAGAGACAAAAGGCTGCTAAAAGAGATCACTTTGACAAAGCTACGAGGTTGGTTTTGACCCGATTCTGCAATAACTGTTTGCTTATTAGTAAAACATCATGTCCTGCAGTGAACATGGTTTTCATTTTGGAGGATGAATCTCAGAGACATTGATATTTTTAGTGGCAAAATGATTTCGTATTTAGGATTGAAAGAGGAAATTAATGTTTAAAAAAAAAAAAAAAATCCTAATTAATAATATATAAAAAGATGCTGTTGTTTACCTAATTAAGAATAATATCCACAACCTAAGATGGCCGACGACAGCAAAATCGATTCGATCAGCTCTCTACCAGACGTGATCCTCCAACACATCCTCTCTTCTGTTCCGACCAAACTCGCCATCACAACTTCCCTCTTGTCCAAAAGATGGAGGCATGTTTGGTGCGGTACACCTTGTCTCTCCTTAGATGCTGATTCAATGACGGCTGTTTCGGTAAACGAAACCCTAAGTCGCTACACAGCTCCCAAGTTGATGAATTTTCACCTCAGAACCACCAAGACGCAGAATATTCCCCACATGGACATGTGGATCAAGTTCGCCATGTCCCACAACGTGGAGAATCTGTCCATGCATTTGTGTTTATGGAGTCCTTCCGATTTTCCTGATTTTTTCTACATCAATTCCTCTCTCAAGAAACTTAGCATATACTATTATTTTACATTGGTTCTTAAATGCTCTGTGTCGTGGACATCACTGAAGCAGTTGTCCTTGTGTCGTTGTCGTCTCTCCGATGAACTCATGGCTAAGATTTTATCTGGTTGTCCCCTTCTCGAAAGCTTAACATTGTCTTTCTACGATAAACTGATGGTTCTCGATCTAAGCAAATCCCTTCATCTGAAAACATTAAATATAAACAACAGCTTTTGGGTTCCGGGGCCAACGCGGATTGTGGCACCACAGATCCGTCGTCTCAGATTGTCGTTACACTCTGAGTCAACATGTTCTTTACTTGATGTCTCGTCTTTAGTCGAAGCCAAACTGGACATGTACTTTTCCTCAGTTTCAGAAACCCTCAAAGCTGATTGTCTTCAAAGGATGTTGCTAAATATGCTAGAAAAGTTTCAGAACGCGGAGAAGCTTACCTTTGGGGAAAACATTCTTCAGGTATATTATATGCTTTTATGGCTCATTTTTGCATTCTCTCTAATCCCAAGAACCACTTGGTTTTGGTATTCACTATCTTCTTGTGCTTTCTTGTTAGATTTTGTCACTCGCAGAGATTCGTGGTGTTGATTTTCCAATGTTGAAAGTCAAAGATTTGACTTTTGAGACAAACATCGATCAGTATGTTATTCCTGGTGTAGAAAGGGTGTTACAAAACTCACCTCACTTAAAGAAGATAACAGTCCACACTAGGCGCAACAGAACCATACCGGTATATATACCATATACACCTTTTTTTATTTTTTTTATCATCGAGTTTGAATAATCCAAGAACCATGTTTTTCTAATTTTGTTGTGTCTTGTGTCAAGCAGGAGTTTCTACTTGACAACTACTTGAAACGGCAAGGCTTTGATCCGGATCTGTGCTGGAGATCAAAAGATGGGGTCTTTTGGAACAGTTGCTCCTGGTATATAGAGTCGAAGCATGTGTCGTCATTCTTGGAACTTATGCTTAAACACACAAAGACATTGGAGAAGATGGTCGTACAGTTGAGCGACCAAGAGCTTAAGTTTAAAGAGGTTGTTACAACACTTTCTCAAATCAGCAATGTCTCCATTGTGCTCTCGACCGAGCCGAAGACAATAGATGAGTGGTGAAACATATAGGGTTTAATTATAGCCTTGAGTGTTATTAATTAATGAACATTTTGCATCAAACCTCGTTTTAACACACTAGAAGAAGACATTCTCATTATTTGTTGGAAGACGTAGCTAAGAAAATAATGTTTAGTAATTAAAGCATCTTTTTTCTTGCTTGGTAAACAACATGTGTTTTATTTTGGGAAGACTTTCAATGACATGGTTTGGTTTTGAATTGAGTTTCAGTACAGAAATACACTTCCAGTTTATGTCAAGTCATTAAGGCGTTTGATTCCTTCCATCATGATCTCGATTCTAGACAATTGAAGACTTTTACATTGTATAGATTTGAATCATCATCTGAACCAGAGTTCCACTTTTTTGGTTTAGTCAGAATGCATGGTGGCAAAAAGGAGGAAATATTGAGAGTCAAGATCAAACTTGTACAAACTACATTTTTTATGTTTTTGTCAAATTATATATGTCACAATTTCTTTAAACTTTTTTTTACAGAACAAAACAAAAATGAACAATTACAATCATATTATTATTACTAGATTCTGAACTGGGAACTCATTTTGTTGAATCTGTTTACAGTACAAACTAAAAAAATTATCATGATAAAAATAATTGTCGAACACAAACAAAAATCGTGGATGCTACGCACTTGTCTAATGGTATCGGAAAGTGTTTAGGGCAGTAAATTTCACATTAGTTTGTAGATCAGCTAAACCGGATGAGCATCTTTACAAATGCATTAATTACATTCTTGATTTGGTTGACTTTGACTTAAGAAAAAGGTCAAACTTCAAAGACAAAATAACATTTATAACTATTGAATAAGTTTCTTAAAAAACCAGACTAATTATTAAATTAAAAGCAGTTATCTGAGCATAACTCCACTGCACTTACCATCTGTCTATTACACCCTCTGTTTCATAATATAAATAATATAAGGGATTTAAGTTTTTTCACACAAATTAAGAAGCCATTTAATTTTTGTATTTTTTGAAATAAAATATATTTTATCATCAATTCCAAAACATTTCAACCAATAAAAACATAATCTGCAGAATATAAATAATCAAAAATAACAAAAACACATTTAATTTTGCATAGAAACTCTAAATCCCTTATATATTGAAACAAACAAAAAAACTCTAAAACCCCTTATAAAATAAGACAGAAGGAGTATAAAACTAAAAGTTGTTTGTCCTAGAGAGAGTTAAGCTAATCTTGCTGCAGTTATTAATCAATATGGTATGATCCTTTGATGCACCTCATAGTTTTTTTTTTTTTTTTTTTTTTTTTAAAAAACACCNTTTTATATATCTATCGTCATTGATACATACACTCTGACATAAATAACTTTTCATGCATATGCCTCTGAGAAGGAGGTAAGAGATATGATCGGAATCAGAGTATTGACAAGTGCTGGCGAAATTTTGGAATACAGGTACTTTTTAGTTGACAAGTGATTCCAAAATTTCATATATAGATAACAACGGCATTTTTCCTCCGGTTATCTGGATTTGAAATCTTTAGACTAGCTAGGCATTTGTAATGTGATTGTGTTACTGGACAACTGAAACAACCAAGCTTTTTTTTTTTTTTAATTAAACAATTCTATCGGAAGTCTTAAAATAAATTAAATAAATAATAAATCAAATCACATTATTCAGCGGAAGCAAATAAATCAAATAAATAATTCTAACAACTTAAATGAATTCAAATAATAAATAAAACAAATTCTATCATCCTCTTCCTCGGGCTCGATTCCGCGATCACACTTTATCTTGATCTGCATCACATGGCAAAAAGAGATGCGTGAGTATTACCCAGTGAGACGATCATTCTGTCTACAGGTCATTTACGCAATTTTTAGACCATTTTAAGTCTTTTAATAATTTTCCACAATTTACTAGATATTTTCCATAATTAAATATCTCCAAAATATTTAATAAATAATTCTCAAAATAATTAATAATATTAATTAATTATTAATTCCGAAATAATTAATGAAATAATTCCAATAACCAGATTAACCATTGATTTGCAATTCCAATTGAATTAAGTTAACCGACCGTAAACCGGACAGTGTCGACCGACACCAGCTTGGTG
>OVBJ01001190.1:0-32184 GCA_900406535.1 Noccaea bulbosa
TATTTTATTTTATTTTAAATTAATTGCTCTTTAAAATTATATTAATTTAATGTATATCAGAGACTTTATATAGAGTATTACGGATGGAGATGCTCTTAAATGATGTGTGAGATGTGAGATCTATAAGACTATTCCTTTTGTTAACCATTTAACAAGTGAAAAGACTTCAAAAGCTTTGTGATCATAACATCTTTTCAGATACTTCGAACTTAATTACACGTTTTGAGCAAAAATTACAAGGGGACTGAAACGTTCCAACTGCTACAAAATAATCAAATGACGAAATAGTGCTACGTATAGAATTAGCAAATGATCTAATAAAGTCTGCAAACATTAGCTGTCAAATGGATATATAGCTACTAAGAGAAGAATGTCCGACCAGTCTTATTTAAATATGTGAAAATGATCAAATAATCTCCTAATCAGATGCTTTTATGATCTGGTTCGGTTCAAGTGGCAGCAACACCATCAGCATTAGTATCACTAAAAACCCGGTTTAGGATCATGGCTAATCTAACTCCTCCCTGAACAATTCTCTTCATCACTATTGGCATCCTTGTATTGAAATAATCCTCTGCAAAATATACCGAATTGAAGCTAGACTTAATTCGATAATTAAACTTCATAATTTTGTTCGGTTTGTTTGTTTGTTTTTGTGTACAACAAAAAGAAGAAGCAAATAATGTACCTGATAAAGTTTCACCAGACTTCACGCCTTCGTAGCCATATTTACAAGCCAACTTTATACTCTCCGACGCATACCTGCAAGTACAATTCAAATATATTCATCTTATAAATAAAGTTTTTTTTTGTAATTAGATTTTCAATTCCTCCACCAAGGCCAACAAAAAAAAACTATAGTTTTATCTATAGTTATGAACTTGTGATGTAACCATCTTATATAAAACTTACTTCTGTGGACAAGAGATGAGATCGTTGCATTCTGTCCACGAAGCTAGATCGTCGTCCCATAACCCCTAATATATATATATGATAACCAATTAACCATTATATATGAGTTACGGGTAAAAAAACGATTATGAAAATAATAGTAAGTTTGTGTTCTATTACATTGGTGATGTTCTTCTCAAGATCCTTTTGGAGAAGATCCAAGTCCTTGTCGTAGTATTCTTTCAGAGCCGTGAGAATGATCTCTCTATCCCATACCTTCACATATTTTTTTTCATTAAGTAATCCTTTTTTTGGTAATGTGATTTTTCAAATTTGCAAGAGTAACAAAAAAAAAAAAAAACTTACATGGTGTAAATTTGATTTATGCCTGTACCAACGTAAATCTATCGTGTTTCCTCCTTCATCACTTGTGAATCCGACATGCATCGGCTTTTTTGAAAAAAGAAAAGAAAAGATATTCATGTTATATGAACTAATCAGAATAAATATCTAACAGGAAGATAGAACTATGTATATGTGGAACGGTGAGGACTAAACCTGATGAATATCTCCCATGAAATGAGACAAGAACAAAAGGGCTTCGGTCATGTTATCTATTAGATCGACCAAGAAAATATGCAATTAATATAAGCTAATTTAAATAAAATTCTGAAACCAAAATTCATGGTTAAAATTTGAATTTCATTACTATAGTGAATAAATAAAAAATTATCACGTACATCGACGATCAGATGTTCCTTCACCGTAATGCTGAAGCTGAGACGTGAAATTTTGGATTGCTCCATCGACACACATATTTTTTAACCCATGTTGATCATGACAATCCCCTATTTTATTTTATTTAAATTTAAAATTAAATTATTTCAGTTTTTTCGGATAATATAGATAGAATTATAGTCACTAATATTTTGAAAGTATCCGGTTTTGGTTTTGGTAGAACTTGGCTCGAGAGAGATTAAATCGGGATTATCTAAAGTTAACTAAAAATGTTTGGGTTATGACTTTACTGGAGAATTCGTAAGAGCAGGCTTGGTCGGGAGTGTCGATGAAATGGAGAGGGCTGGTCCACCGGTACTTGTACCAATGTCGGATCTGGTCAGGCCACACACACAATGCCGATAAATCTCCATTCACGTAATCCGGCAATAGATTCTCTACTACATGTGCCGGTCCTGCTTCTAAAAGATTCTGTTCACACCCCATAAACACACACATGCACAAGAACCTCTGTTAGAAATTTCAGATCTTTTCCAAGAACTTTAAATTTCGTATGGCTTGATATCTCAATAGTCTTACATGTATGCGTAATGATGTTGAGTATTGGTGTGATTCGTAAAATTGAGTATTCTACGGTTTTCACAATTTTAGTCATAGTTCAAAAGTAGTTGAAACAAAAAAGATATGCTTCTTTAGAATTTAGTTCTCTAAAGCTACACTATTCTTCGGTAACCGGACATATGCCTATTATCCAGTCAATTTTGTTTAATATAAGCTTATATGTCCTACTATGCGGACAATAACCATTTTAGTTAATTCAAATACCATCTCATGAACTTACCTGAGCAATTCGGCATGTAAGCATATGACCTTCTTTGCTCCAACTTCGGACAGAAGAAACAGAACACAATAGCAATAAACCTAATAGAAAAATTAATCTCTTGGATGATGCCATGTCTTCCGACTTCAAATGTTGTATAGTTGTATAGAATGATCTCTTCTTGTAGAACTAAGAATGTCTTCTCTATTTTCTCTTGTTTACAACAGCTTGATAGAATTTGCAAACAGAAGATACATACATATTATAAAAAGAGAGACAAGAATGGACTTACAAGTAACATACATGATGTTGAGTTTGTGTGCAAGCAAGACGTTGCGTTTATAAAGTCACTTCGTAAAGTTGACAATAAGAACACGAGATATAAGTTATAAGATAAGACTAGAGTCGTAGTTTTATTAATTCAAGCATATTCCATATTGTAACAAGCATCTTCAATTCTATGCGTGCAATAATATCTTTATATATGCCCTGATTGGCGTTTAAGCTTTCAAGGCTGTAGGGACTTTAGATTTTTCTAAAGTCTTAAAAGTTTGTTTTTTTTCCAATCAGACTTTAACTCTCTAACAGCTTTAAAAGTCCTCCTTATTTTTCTCCCAGCCTATTTCCTTCTATTTGTTTATCTTTACGTTCTTTTTTTTTAAAGCCTATAATTTGGTACTTTCAAAAATTTGAAAATCACAGTCACTAAAGCCAAAAAAAAAATAACTGTAATTTTTAAGTTCAGTTCTAAACAATCAGTACCTATATTTAATAATTTAATCAATGGGCAGAGCAGTCCCTGACTTTATATGGGCCGGAAGCTAAATTTATTTATGGGCTTGTGTTATGGGCTTGTGGATTAATAAACTAAAGAGAAAAAAGGAAATAAAACTGAGAAGTGTGGTAGATCCGAACACTCCAGTTTCAATTATTTGTCAACATGCACAACTAACTAAGCTACATGATTCTTTCAAAAATTATGGCCAATACTATTATTATGACGCAAGCACATGCTGCTTGAAAAGACGGTTTAAACAGAGACATGACGCTAAATTTTAGTAAAATATTATAAAAGAAAAATTAATTGTGTTTTTATCACATGATATTGACAATGCCATAAATTAATGTAAAAATATGGAAACTTTGTTCTTGTATATCTTTTCTAACTTCTTAAAAAATTTATAAGCGATCCCCGCTTTTCATTCATCGATGGTATGAGTGCCAGTGAGCTCGAATCGTACCGCAAGAGTTTCCAGGAGAAATTCTACAAGAACTTGATCAACAAACACTACGAAGGGCAGGAACAGGATTGGCTCAAACTTCTGGTGGAGACCATTCATTACCACCTTCTGCCTACAACCACGGAGGAGGAGAAGAAAAATTGATTACCTTTGTCCTCAAGAATAATCCTGAAGTGGGTGAAAGGGGTAAGAAGCGTTTCTCATTTTGCTTTAAAAGTTAATTAAGTTTGTTGTCTTGTTTTGTATTTTGAAATACAATCTGGAATTTGCAGTACTGGGTGTTTGGGGCTTTACGATCACGATCTTTGTTTTGTTGCTTATTATCTTGGTTGCGTTTCGAACTTTACGTCAGTACAAATAAAGCAGAGAGGTTAAAACATTTATAATTACTGCATATCATCATGATTACTTGTTTTTAACTTTTTATAATGAATCGGTCCCGCAAGAGCTTAGCTTAGACGTTGCGTAATCTAATTGGATGAGTTTATTGAGCCCAAAAACCCATATTATTTAACTTTAAGACCTACAACTTCTACCGAAATGGCATCTTGAGAACCCAAATAAACCACTCATGTTTAATGTTTCTCATTTTCAGTTATTTTTAAAGTATAGATCATAGATGGAAGGTGCTTCTTTGTTTCTCTGTGAAATAATATTTGTTTATTTGCTTGTTCATTTCTGTGGGTATAAATCATTTGTGTAGTGGTTTGTTTTTTTCTCTAAACTAATATTAATGATGTTTCTTATGGCTATTATGTTTCAAATCAGTTATGTTTAAGACCTATGTTTTATGTTTCAAATCAGTTAGGTTTAAGACCTATGTTTATCAGCTACGTTTATTGCCCTAAATATTTAACGTTCTGCATGGCTTTTATGATGAATCCACTTGTGTTAACCATCTAAGTATCAATGGAAAAACATGCACACTTTGCTCTTCTATATATTTTCCTAATTAATTTAAATTTTATAAACTCTCCCCGGCCGTTTGATAAAAATTAGTCTTTGATATGTTGAGAGATTATAAATTGTAGATATCAAACACCATCTAACTAATAATTTAGGTATGTTAAAAGTTTTGTAGAAATGTTTTACCGCTTTTGCTAATTTGGGATTTCCTTAAACCTTTTAAGTTTTAACATACCTAAAGTATTAGTTATATATATGAGTGGTTGATTATTACTTTGTGAGTGATTGAATATTTAAGCAATTAAATTTTTTGATCGGTTTACATTTTCTAATTGAGACAACGAATTCAAAAAAGATAAAACCACAAAAATCAAAGTAAAATCTAAAATATTAAAAATAAAATTAAGTCGGTAAGCTATATAATGCATTATGCATGTTGTATAAGAACGTACGTATTGACCAATGGGTTAATCTCCACAATTCAACATATCATCTAAATCATTTTCTAGCACCTATATATGATTGAATGTGTTTACATGTATTTGAGTTTGGCTTATCATCTTAATCGATGCCTAGTTTACCAGTATGCCATTTGTTTTACTGGCCGAATTGAAAATCGGAATTTGTTTTTAAGATTTGAACCAAACCAAACCGGACTTAGCCGAAAAAACCCAATTTATTTTCTCCGGCTATGTCGAAACGACGAAGGACATCGATGACTTTTTCCTTAATGGTCACGTGGACTTCGTTGAATTTTACCCGGTCAATGATGGACAGCTTTTTGGTCCCTTTGTTTTTTTCCTTCAATATCAACAGATCTTCACCATTTTTGTTTTTGTTGATGAACACTCCATTGAAGAATCCTACCATCACAATACGGTGAAGTTCTTCTCTACTTGAATCGTCTTCTTCGATAATCATCCCACTTGTTTCAATCAGGTTAAGCTCTCTCTCTCTCTCCGTCTACTGTTTCGTCTATTTCCGCGTTCCCTGCGAATTGTTACTCCTTTTAATCCCGATTTAGCTGTGTCTTCGTTTAATTTGGAATCCCCTAGCTTGTTGATTTGATTATGGGTCTCTACAGTTTAAGATCTGTGTCCCAATTTGAATTGACAGAGATAGTTATGCCAGAAAACTTTGTTCAATTTGTGTTGGGATCATGGTGATTGAGTAAGTGTGTGCTTAAACCAGTTTTCAATTGATGCAGAATGATAGACCTATCTACTCTATCTCCTGCGGAGATCACAGTGGTGGGATCAGTGTTCTGCGTTTTGCTCTCTATGCACTTCACGATGCAGCTCATATCGCAGCATCTCTTTTACTGGAAAAATCCAAAAGAACAGAAAGCCATTCTAATCATCATCCTCATGGCTCCTGTTTACGCTATCAACTCCTTCATCGGCTTGTTAGATGCTAGAGGAAGCAAACCTTTCTACTTGTTTCTAGACGCCGTTAAGGACTGCTATGAGGCACTTGTACGTTTCTTGATTCTATTGCTTCTCTCTCTCTCTCTCTCTCTTTCTCTCTGGTTGTTTCTTGATTTGTTGTGTTTTGCTCTGTTTGTTTTTCAGGTGATTGCTAAGTTCTTGGCTTTGTTGTATAGCTACGTGAACATATCGATGACCGAGCGGATTATCCCGGACGAGTTCAAAGGGAGAGAGATCCACCATTCGTTTCCAATGACTCTCTTCGTTCCCCGGACCACTCATCTGGATCACAGGACGCTGCAACAGCTCAAGCAATGGACATGGCAGTTTTGCATCATCCGTCCAGTGTGTTCCATCTTGATGATAACACTACAGATCCTCGGGGTCTATCCACCGTGGTTGAGCTGGATTTTCACCGCCGTTCTAAACGTTTCGGTGTCCCTGGCTCTGTATTCTCTGGTGAAATTCTACCATGTCTTTGCCAAAGAGTTGGAGCCTCATAAGCCACTTACAAAGTTCATGTGCATCCAAGGGATCATCTTCTTCTGCTTCTGGCAGGTACATACGAAATACAGAGTAGTTTTCTCCTGAATCGATGTCTTTCTGTGGTATAGCGAACCAATAACAATTTGGAACTCGTTGATTGGTCCTTGAGACAAACAAGTCTCATTTCAATAGATTTATGATGATCTTGGTCAACATTCTGAGAGTTTGAAGCATTCTTTGTCTATTGCACATTGTTTCTTTCTTAACATTTTGGAGTTTTTGTGTGTGTTGTGCAGGGCGTAGTGTTGGAGGTATTGGTGGGGTTGGGAGTAATAAAGTCGCATCATTTCTGGTTAGAGGTGGAGCAGCTTGAGGAAGCTTTGCAAAACGTGCTTGTGTGTCTTGAGATGATCATCTTCTCCGTTATGCAACAATACGCTTTTCACGTTGCTCCTTATAGTGGAGACACAGAAAAGAAGATGAGAATGAACAATAGGGATTGATGCTGAGAGAGGAGACACCTTTGTCCCAAAATTTAGACCACTGAAGATTTTTTTGCTTTTTTTTATTGTTGTTATTGTGAATGTTACTGATTGTCTGTTACGAATATTTTGGATTATAAAACAAAGAGAATTATAATTCAGAAAATTAGTTGCGGTTGGTTTTTGTACAAGATCCCGTTGATTTTTCTTAATGGAGTGATGATTACTAGTCCCTACTAATACAGTAGTAATTCTTATTTGCAGAGAATGACAAAACACAACAATACAAAATCTCTAACGATAAGAGGAAAATATCTACTTCCAAATATCTATTTTGTTAGGGATGAAAATATCTACTTCTTCATATGTCATATCGATATGCAAATATCTCAACTTCCTCATATGTCATATCGATATGCAAATGTGTTATTTTAAATATTATTCATGTCTAACATAGTGTCTGTATGTAGCTAGTTACAAATATAATAATACTCAAATATGTCTAAAAATATAACACAACTACTGCATTCAAACTTCGCACTAGGAGATTATGCACTTCAGTACTTCACTTCAAACTTCACTAGTCACTATTTCGAACAAAATCTCCTATTCAATAACAAGAAATCAAAAATTTAAATGTGCTATATAAATTGAGACCTACAACTTTTAAAATAAAACATTTTAATACATTTGCATGTAATGAAACTTTTGAACAAAATTCTACAAATAGCTTGAGACGATCATGCCTTATAAATTTTTTTTTTTTTTGTTGTTCCCTCAAACCATGCTTTATAATATTAGTAGACAGTAGTACATAAAACATACCGTAATACGTACATCTATTCCATTTTAAGCATGACCCAGCTGCTATTTCGAGATGAACACTCCCACGATCGACAAAATCTTTTTGGCCGGCCAAGTTAGCCACCTTTTAAATAGATTAACTCTCATCTCTAGCCAGTAAAATATTTATATTCAATTCAATGAACACTCCCACCTTTACATTGTCAACGTAAATGGAATATGCAATACAACCACTAGACGGGAAATGAAATAGAGGATTTTCTTTATCGGTGACTTTCTACATTCCTTTTGTCCATTTTGTTATTGGCGTATTAAAAATGCAATCCAAATTAGAAAGACATAACCAAAAACAAAAGAAAAACATATTAAAACGAAAGACCACGTCGATCCACTTCTTTGTCCAGTCTCATCGACGCGAACCTCTCGTCGTTGCACTTTTTTATGAACACGTCTGCTCTTCGATTCAGCTCATCTCGACTCCGAGACACCGCCGGTGACAGGTAATAATTAGTTTTGTCACCGAACGTCTCCGCTTTTTTCAAGCCGGTTTGTTTTGTCTTGTTCGAATCACCAACGCCAATTCCGAACGTGTCGGGTCTCCGGTAATAGCTAGTCAACGGCTTCCCTTCGGTTATCATCTTCCATGTGTTCTCCAGCGTCTCGTGCCTCTTTGGCTTCGCCACTCTCAACGCTTTTAAAGAGTTTCGCTCTGAAAATTAAGAATTAACACCTTTAGCAAACAGTGTTTGGATCTCAAATAAAATATCTATACTGGTAGGTATGACGTCACGTCACCTTCATATTTAAAAATAAAACAAATTAAATTAGTTACCTGCTGTGGTGGTCTTGACGGCAGGTTTCCGTTGGCCGATCCTCGCCGTAACCAGAGGCTTCTCAACCGGAGTCAGAATTTTCGTTTCGGCCACCACCACCAAACTTTTATTCTCCTCCTCTACCGTCGCCGCCGCTTCTGCTAGCTTCTCGATAACCACCTCCGCTCTCTCCTTCTTCTCGACGATGACCTTCGACGGCGGAATTTCGGAGACGAAACTAAAATCCGTATCCTTCGTCTCCGGCCGCCGCGGAGGATCTCGGTGGACAAAATTCTGCTGTTCAGTCTGATGACTCTTATAGTCGCCGGCGTATGAAGTCTCGTTGTCTTTTCCGTCGTTGCTGGAGATGATCTGGTAATACTTGGAAGAAACTCCGATAACAAGGATGATGATGTTGGTGATGACGTATAGATACGGCGGTCTCAGCCACGAGAGAACGGAACTCAAAAGGATCGGACCTCGAGAGAAATCTACCGCCACAACAGGAACAATGACTTTTAGATGCATAGCCATGGCTATGAAGCCAGTAGAGATTAACACCGGTTTTATCCACGACGCCATTTTTTTCTACGATTCTTTCACTGTCTCTCAACTTTTTCTATCTCTCTCGTCGGATTTATGGAGTGTGTTATTGTTCTTACTTGTTACACGCTCTTTAGCTTAGATATTCTATCGGTTTATATAGGGGAGTGGATTAATGGGATAAGTGCGATTAGGTAGATGAACGGTCAGGATTATTGCATCCCCTTGTTACAATAAAACAATATTAAAGAATAAACTTTTTCTTTTGTTTCTGTCTTATCGATACGTATACAAAAAACTTCACGTGTCCACACTCATAGCCTCATATCTCTAGTTTTCATCATTAAAAAAGGTTAATATAATTCTCTCTTTCTTTTTAAGTTATATAAAATTCTCCTATTGGTCAACCTAGTATGAGTGTATGAGTATGACCATAGTTTATATTATAATTCCCTGTGTTTTGTTTCCCACGCTATAGCCACGTCTTTTTAACCTTATACGTCGCCGATATATTTAACTGGAAAACAAAAACAAGGAATAATATCGCGTTACATTCCCTGAATCTGTATTTGAACGTCTATTGGTCGACTCAAAAAGACTACTATTAATCGTCCAAGATTTTTGCCATTAAGCTGTTAAAAAATGTAGATGCAATCGTCCAATACTATTATTAATCGTTAGAAATTAAGTTATGCCACAAAACAAATTAATTCATGGTAACACTAAACGCGTGTAGTAATGATCTCACTTAGTTAACCAATGTCAGTGAATTAAAATGAAGGATTTCATAACGAAATCCTACATCCTACATTCTGTCGTTATGAGATTATTCCGGAAACCCACTATATCGTCTTCTTCATTGCTAGAAAGAGACTCATAAACTGATAAACAACACTTCTTCATTGCTAGAAAGAGACTCATAAACTGATAAACAACACCCTCATACATTATTTCCTTAAGAGCTAAGCAGTAAGAACGAGCCAATGCAGAGGTCAATTTTCTAACTGTCGTATATTTGACTCGTCTGAAGTTGCTCACCACTCTTTTACTATTTTCTTTGTCGACAACAACTATATTTAGCATAATTCAATGACGTAAATAAATCCACTAGTCCCTCTCAAACCACATATATGACTCCTCCTTACATCTTTTATATTATACATTTTTAAGTTTTATTTAGTATTTTTATATATAACCGTGAAAGTATTTTTCTTTTTTTAATCTACAATTTAACGTTTTCACCGAAGTTCGAATTTACATTATGTCACAACGAATACTATTAAATTTTAAACTGTTAAACTAAGGCTTGGTCAAACATGTTACACTAGGTTAAAGCTTTTTTTCCAGCTCTTGGTATGAAAATATAAAGTAGTGGTTGAGTGAAAATAGTTTGATTTGGTTGTTTTTACGTATTCTATTTGGATTGATTAATTAAATTTGAAAATATCTATTAAATTTGGAAATATCTGAAACTTTTGGTTAAATACTATCGCCATTTTCACTTAGAAAATTTATTTATTACAATGATCTTTTGATTAGATATGGATTTACATTAATATCTTTGGTTTTATTCATTTGTAATACGATGTTCGTTTAAAAAAATAAAAATTTGTGCAGACAATGATATTTTGGTTATACAAAGATCTGTTAGAAGTATTTATTTATTCTTTGTGGTGTTAGTGACGATAAGAACTTTCAAAAGCTTATTTTGACTTTAATCACGATAACATGTGCCCATAATTTCATTTGATTCACATCTCACCCAATAAGAAAAAAATGAGAAGTTACATAATTTGCTTATTACCGACATAAACAAAGGAAATGCAAACGAAACTTCGTTGAAACACAGAGCGAGCAGAAAACGACACCGTTTCTTGCTGCCGTGTGACGTAACTGTAGTGGAAAGAGTGAGTTATCTGTCATTGGGCCGTTAGATTTAACGGCGTAATGTCGGCTCTTTGAGAGGAGAAGATACGTTGCTTGGACCCATCCATAGACTTAAACGTCCAATACCACGTGTCTGATAACGAATGGATAGATGGGTATGTTTCATACTCATTCCGTTCCAGAATATATGATGTTTTAGAGTTTACACACAAATTAAGAAACATTTACTGTTTAACAATTAATACATATTTCTCTTACCTAAATTACTTTTTAATAAACATTAACCAATATAAATTCAAAAATTTACTTACTTTTAATTAATAAGTCTTGAAGTTCGTAATTTGCTGACATTAATGAATAAAAAATACCTTAAAATTCTAAAATATCTTATATTTTAGAACAAAATTTTTTTATAAAACATCCTATATTCAGGAACAGAGGGAGTACGTGCTTAAGTTAACTTCGGGTGTTTTGTGTTTTAAATAGAAACAAAGACAGAGTCGGAATGTTTTGATACACACTAAACTTTGGGCGCTTGTCACTTGCGCAACATTACTCTTTTTACCTGGTTGTAATCTGATCTCTAACAATTTCTACAACTATTCTTTCTTGAAGAAAGGGTTTATACTTTATAGCGCGTAATAGCTTCTTCTTGATTGACAACTAGCTCGTATAATAGCTTTTTTTTTTTTTTTTTTGTGTGTACACAACTAGCTCGTAATAGCTAAAGCTAATCACTACTTTTTTAACGGAGAAACCTTTTTTCTCTTTTTTGATAAAGAATGAGAAACATTTGTTCCTGTGCATTTAATTCCATAGTGCGATTTGCATCTTCTACCTCGCAGCTTCCAGCTGATTTCAATTCCCTATAATATATCATGATGATAAAGCGATTATTCTTAACAAGGTTTAGACTTGGTTATTTGTATTTGATGTATATTTTTCCCATGATAATTCGCAACCTTATTCATTTTGAGCAAAAAGAATTCCTGATAAACTTTAAACTCAAACGTCAAATGGCAACGGAAAGTTTGAGTTTACACTTTGGCAAAATGTTTGATGATGATAAACAAAGATGTTTTGTGTTTAACAAATGTGATGATTTTCTTGTTTTTCCTTTACATTTAAATCTAAATACAATTGCAAAAGTTGGGTGTGAAACAATCAACAAAGAAGATATATCGTCATATTCTCTCTGATTGTTAGCGTTACCCACAAAATTTAAATCATCAGAAGCTATGATCACATTCTAATCTCTATTGCTACCTCCAAAATCTTATCCCTCTTACTCTTTACTTCTTATACTTTTCTTCCTAGTTTAAGGATTTGGTTTTTTTCACAATCACAAGCTGTTTGGATCCCCTAAAATTCATAATGTGAACTTTCTTTAGTGTCTTAATCTCTTTTGATTCATTCTATAACAACAACAACAAAAGGACAGTAAAAATAGTAAAAACGATTAATAATAATTAAGGCAAATCTGGCGTTTAAGCCACTACTTTGTCCAATCTCATCGACTCCACCAGCCTCTCTTCCTTACATTTCTTTATGAACGCTTCTACTCTCCGATTCAGCTCCTCCCGACTCGGCGACATCTCTTTATTCATCTTCACCGGCGGCGTCACCGTCGAAGACTTTTGATAATTAGTCATGTCCCTGAAAGTCTCCGCTTTCCTCAAGGCGGGTTGTGCTTGTACTTGTACCTCGCCGGCGTCAAGTGCGAACGTGCTGGATCTCCGGTAATGACTAGTCAACGGCGTTGACTTCCCCTCCTCCGTTACCATCTTCCACGTATTCTCCATCGTCGTCTCGTTCCGTTTCGGTTTCGCCACTCTCAACGCCTTCTTTTTTTTTATACCAACTACAAAATAATTAAATCCGCTTTTGAAAATTACCTATTTATCCCCATCTAAAGATTTACCTCTATTTCTTACTTTTTTTACTAGCTGTTGTCAGTCTCAGTCATCGACTGGCTCAGTGTGTTTGAAGTTTCAAAAAATATCTAACTAGCCGTTATTTTCAATGACGTCACACTTTCCTCAAATTAAATATTTTAAAAATTAAAATTTGAAGAGTGACGACCAGTCACTCTAGCCAGTACCTTTTAGTATCGCTTTGACCGGTTTCCGGTGGCTGGATCTAGCCGAAACCAGTGGTTTCTCAGTCGGAGTGAGATTCTCCGATTCTTCCATCATCGGTGGCACTTGATTCAACTTCGATGTCAGCATCACAGACTCATCTCCACCGTTGACCAGTCCTGAAGTCTCCTCCTCCTCCTCCTCCTTCTTCTCTTCACACACAACCTCCGATTTCTCCACATCCGCGACACGAATCGGCGGCGGAAATGTGACCACGACATTGTAATCCGCATACAGATCCACTTCCTTAACCTCCAGACGTCTCGGTGGAGCTTGGTGGACGATCTGCGCAGTCAGAATCTCATAGTCTCCACCGTGTGAAATCTCGTCGTCTTCGCCATCGTGATAACTGGAAGAAGCTACAACAATGGTGATTATGACGTTGATAACAAGGAATAGGTACGGCGGTTTCAGCCACGAGAGAAAGGAGCTCCAGAGGATCGGAGATCGCGATAAGGAGAAATCTACAGCCATAGGAACAGAAGCCTTTAGAAACAGAGCCATTGCGGTGATTCCGATGGAGATTAGCACCGCCTTGATGGCCGTTGACACCATCTTTACCGATTTGGTCTTCTGTAGATCTATCGACTGTTGATTTATATAAGTGGAGCTGATTGGAGAAGCCAGTCTGCGCTATGATTTGATTTTGATAGATAATTACCGTTGGATCTAAGAATAAGAAGATGGACGGTTGAGATTGGTTAAGGCGACGGCAAAATCCACGTGTCTGTTCTGCAATCTCAAAAAAAAAAAAATACGAGAAGAAAATAAATGAAACATTGTAAAAGTAGTATAATACTATAATGCCTATTATATTGTTTCACTCGTTGTGTGACCACAACATTTTATTTTAACCGTATCTTACTCTCGACCAATATTTCACTTTCAGTCTAACGATCGTTTCATATTCGAAAGATACTGAAAAAAAAGAAAAAGAATCATGTAGTTTTGTTTGTTTATCCCGACATAAAATATTGGTTTGCACGAGTTGAATATATGCTATTGAACTAAAAGAATGATTTGATAACATATTTGCTTCTAATGTGTTTATTCACGAGATTCCGATCATCCGATGGAAAAGCGATTGAACTTGACCGTATATACATGTGCAACAATATATGAAGCAATACCGATACGATATTTCTTTTAATTAGCTCCTCTCAGTCCTAATTCGATCACATTTCTTCCACTAGTAACCAATATAACCGAATATCTAGTCCAGTTGCATACGTCTCATCGTTATGTGACTTCGTCCTCACAGTCGCAGGGATATACGATAGATATATTTTTTTGTGCGTGTTTTTTCTTGTGTTAGACGGATATTCACTGAAGAGTGTGAGACCTTTATGTCTTTTCGATCGTGTACCATCATTTAAAAGTTATGGTGGATATATTGTCATATTGATATGTAATGTTTTGTTTCCACACAAAAAAAAAAAAAAAATTGTCAACCAGCTTGACCGTAATAGACGATATTTGTTGCCATGTAGTAAACGTAAATCAAGATGATTGTACGGTACAAATTAAGGCATCTACATTTACAAACCACATGTTGGCCCCGTAATATAACATATCTCGCTGATAGCCAATTCTTTTATACAACAGATCAGTTTTGTATCATGTTCCCTAATAACATCTTTCAACAAACAAAATAAATATAATGAATCGCACACAAAAGTTTGTGGACGTGTCACAGTTGCAATCTCGCGCCAGAAGTTTCGAAGCACCGTCAGTCCTCTGAATAAACCATAATGGACCTGTCGTATAACTACGTGACCGTTAGCTCCAAAAATTTCGAGTTTATTTTTTTTCTTTGGGTGTTGGCACTCAATAAGAAATCTCTAGTCTCTTAAACATTACATGATTGAAAAGTCTGCTTGTCACTACAAGACTAGCATTACGTGATTGTTACCCGCCAATTTCAACCACAGTAAACAATTTAAACGCTCGAGAATTCGAGTCAGCAGAAGCCACAAAAAGCATTAATTTCAAAGTAGCAAGGATGGATACACACACCACGAATCTCTCTATAGCTACCGAGAAGTCTTGATTCCTCTTGCCTGTTTCTTTTTATCTCTTTTCTTCATAGTTTTGGTGCTTGACTTGCGTTTCCTGTTCTGCTTCATTGGTTTGGTTTTCCTCACAGGCACAGGCTGTTTTGTGGGGGCTTTGGCCGTGGAACCTGCTTCTGTTGATTGGGTCTTTTCCTTGCGAACAGGCGCATCCTCTTCACGAGATATCTCGCTTGTCGTCACGGTTACTGTCAGCTCCCCTGTATCATACATTGTCGTGCCTTTTTGATCCACAAAGAAACACAACAAAACTCAGTACAAGGCCAATCAAAGACTAAAATCATGCTGACGCAAAAGCAACCAATGGAGACAAAAAGGACATTCAATAATGCTTATATTGCAGCTTCTCGATTCCAATCAATCAGTGCATTGATAAAGAACTCTCTTTCAAATACAAAAAGTGAAATTTCTTCATACAGAAAACTAATATGATTATGAAAATTACCAGTAATTAAAGCATCAGGCTCTGCTTCTTCGCTTTCTGCATCCTGATCCTCTTCAGCTTCCTCATCTTCAACTTCCTCACCATGACCTGCGACCATGAGCTCTTCCAATTTCCTCTGATACAAGATTCAGAACAGTATGAAATTAGACAAGTTCGAGGCCAGGAATCAAAATCTACATAACTAAAACGACTGACCATTAACAATATCTCTGACATATCCTTCACTATCAATCACTAATGCAACATAGACAGTATCTGAAAGAAGTTAATTAGGATTTATATTTGCAGTCCAAAAACGAAAGAATCATTCAAGTTTTCACGGAAATGAATCACAGAGCAAGTTATTGGCAAGAAGAAGATAGTGAATCAAGCTCCCGATAGTTCATAAATTAAGAAAAAAAGTAGGAAGTGAAGACTAATCTACAAGGCATGGATGATGAATGTCATAAATCAGAATGAAGCAATCCTCACCTTTCTACGGGCCTCGATACGCTTTTTACGCATAGATTCCTCCTGCTGCTTATGGGCTTCCTTTCTCCTCTTCTTCTTCCTCTTGTGAAAACCATCCACAAAATCCCTAGCAGAATCAGCAACACGAAGCTGTAAAATCAGCTAATCTCGGGAACAAACAGCGACGAACGATTCCCAGATTGAATATGTGACTATGACTCCAATTAGCGCGATTGAAAACAGCAGCAAGTTTAGAAATTTCCCGATACCTGAGATCCTTCTCATCAAAAGAGACGGTGACGCTTTTGTTCCTGCGAGCTCTCTTTCCAATGTGTGTAGCTCTGGTCGGCGGAGCCAGCGAACCCGCCTCCTCGTTATCCATCGCCAGAGACTTCCTCCGACCGGAAACGAAGCGACTCAGGTAACGAAATTAGGGTTTGAGGTTTAATCAAACCAAGTCTTAGCAGAAGACGAAGAAGCAGCAGGAAGCAAAAATAGATTTGGACTTTTTTTAATTGGGCTCTAGGCTCCGCCCATTATAGGGGCATTAGCGTCTTTTACAAAATGGGCTAATTTGGTTAAGAAAAATTTATGCCATTAACTAATTTTAGACAATTACCAAAACTGCTTGCGACTCTCGTTCTGACATAACAAAATAAACCTTCCAACAAAACTAAACTTCTTCCTTTTCACTCAAAAACAAAACACAAGAAAATAAATAAAAAACCTCCTCGGATCTTCCTCGTACTCAGACAGAGGATGACGATGGTGATGATCATTATCAAAAACTAGAAAGAAAACAAGAAAAAAAAAAAAGAAAAAAAAAAATCTTTGTATATAATTTATAAAAGAAAGAGTGAAAAATGAACGACTTATTCTCAAGTTCTTTTAAGAAGAACCAGGCTCAGTTGGGAGATGTCGAGGCAGGTCAAGAAACGATGAATCTCGACAAATTCTTCGAAGATGTCGAGAATGTAAAGGACGACATGAAAGGAGTCGAGAATCTTTACAAGAAGCTTCAAGACTCAAACGAAGAATGCCAGACGGTCCACAATGCCAAGAAGGTGAAGGAGCTACGAGCTAAGATGGATGGAGACGTAGCACAAGTCCTTAAGAGAGTCAAAATGATCAAGCAGAAGCTTGAAGCCTTAGAGAAAGCGAATGCTAATAGCCGTAATGTCCCGGGTTGTGGACCCGGTTCGTCTACAGATAGGACTCGGTCGTCTGTGGTTAGTGGTCTCGGGAAGAAACTCAAGGACTTGATGGACAGTTTCCAAGGTCTACGTGCTCGTATGAACAATGAGTATAAGGAAACCGTAGAGCGCAGGTCTTTATTTATTTTAGGTTTCTTGCATTGCAAGGCTATTGTTATGTATGTCTTCTTGGATTGCAAGTTGTATATATCTTTGTTGGAATCGATGTAGGTATTTCACAATAACAGGAGAAAAAGCGGATGAGCAAACAATCGATAACTTGATTGCGAGCGGTGAGAGCGAGAATTTTCTCCAGAAAGCGATTCAAGAGCAAGGAAGGGGACAGATCTTAGACACAATATCTGAGATCCAAGAAAGACATGACGCAGTGAAGGAAATTGAGAAGAATCTACTCGAGCTGCACCAAGTTTTCTTGGACATGGCAGCCCTAGTGGAAGCGCAAGGGCAACAACTGAACAACATAGAGAGCCATGTGGCGAAAGCAAGTTCGTTTGTGAGAAGAGGGACGGATCAGCTCCAAGACGCAAGGGAGTACCAAAAGAGCTCGAGGAAATGGACTTGTTACGCCATCATTCTCTTCATCATCATCTTTGCCCTCCTTCTTATTCCCGCTCTACCCCATATAATGCTCATGTTGAAGTAAAATTACTAGAGAGTTTGATCTTGATTCTCAAAATCTCTCTTTGCTTATTCCTTCTTCTTCTTTTTGGCTTTGTGGGAAGGGATAGTTAGATTACGGTGAAAACCATGGAAAGGAATTTGTAGAAAAAGTTTTGAAACACCGGTTCATCATTTATTAATGTAAATATTTTATTACATCCTGACTTTTGGGTCTATTATTTCCATCTTTAGTGCTTGGTGTGACAATGTTGTGTATATATATGTATATAAAGTCTTATACATCGAGAAGCATATGCAACGTAATATTTCCGTCAAAAAAAAAAAAAAAAATGCAATGTAATATTTAGATAATGTGTGTAAGTATTTTAAAATTGAATTATCAGCACCTTTCTACTCCACCTCAGATTTTACATCTTTGTAGACATTATTCTAATTCTTCATCTGCTGACAAGGCCCTGCATTATATTTACCTCTTAAGTTTACTCTGCATTGGGTTCTTTCTAAAAGTAAAGTCAAATAAATTCTCATTAATTATTCTTTTTTGTATTTTTTTGTATGAATCATTATACTTTTGTGTCCTTGCAATGGATGGTCTATCTCGGCAACTGCGCAATGCTTTTTTGGCGGGAGTTTTGGTTGTCATACAAATATTCTTTAGTCTATGCTTTCGAATATTATGCTTTGTGGCCCAATGCTATTTTGTCAAAACGGAAAATAATGATATTTTCTCATATTTTCTTCTGTTTTTCTTATAAGTTCTATCAGATCACATCATTCCCGCATTCCGGATAAACTGAAACAAAACAAGCCACGTTCCTTTTAGATGGAATTAATAACTCAGTTACAAAACTTTTTTTTTTTTTTTTTTTTTTTTTTGGGTTAAAGTACAAAACTTACAATGCATTAATTCATAATTCATAAATATTCTAAGTTTAAATATTTGGGACCTAGCTTCTCTTCTACCAGAATACACCAAAGCTAAAAGAACAGAAATCCTCAACCTCGAACAAAAAATCATTATATACTTGGATTGTTCGATATCTATATCATATGAATTGTGAAACTCAGTGTTATATGTGATGCCGAAAAGAAATTGAACAAGTGTATAAAAGCAGTAAAATGGCTCAGTAATGATCTCTCTCAAGTTTTATGACGTAGCATGTGCTGTGTCCACCTTATAAGAAAGCCTCTTTTTGATGTATAGATTAAAAAAAAAAATTACTAGAGCTGTGAAAATACAATTATACTAAGATTTAAGAAAGTAAATCAAAGGTCGGTGATAAAGAATTTAATAAAGACACCACACGTGTTCGGGAAAATAACAGAAAACAGTGGTCAGAGAGTCAGAACTGTTCTGCTCTTTTACTACGTTCATGCAGTGCCGTGCTCAGCCTCATGGGGGATCAAGGCAACTATAAAAATAATTGCATTTTCAATATAACTTTTGCTAATTAAGTTATATTTTAAAAAAAAAAAAATCTAAAAAGACTAAAATATTAGGGGTGTTCAATCCGGATATCGGTTCGGTTTCGGATCGGTTTTTTCGGTTTTCGGTTTTTCGGTTAATAAAAAATAGCTACCATATCATATCCATACTTACTTCGGTTTGGATCAGTTTGGATAGTCTCGGTTATCGGTTTTCTCGGTTTGGATATTTTCGGTTCGAATAATCTCCGTTTTCGGTTTATTTGTACTTTTTGTATTATTATTATTTTTATTTAAGTTTTTAATTTTTCTACTAATAAAAAAAACATCAAATTAAAATTAAAAAATACAAACATATGTCTTATTTTAAAGTTAATAATTTATAATTTAATATGAGATTACTCTAAACTAATATTATTATATATCATATACATATACAATATACTATTATAATAACATATGGAGATATTCGAGTTTTTTCGGTTTTTGCGGTTTTTGCGGTTAATATCCAAACCATACCAATATCCACGGTTTATATAAAATTACATCCATACGGTTTATACGGTGTATCCAAATCCAAACCATATGACCTATTTCGGTTCGGTTCGGTTTTACCAAATTGAACACTCCTATAAAATATAGTATATTTAAATCCACAAAATAATCCAGTTTCCTTTTAAATTGGAATTTTAAATTGAGTGTGATCTGTTAGATATCTCTGATTTATTTTTTACTAAAAAGCTTAACTCTAGAAGGAAAAAAAGAGAAAAGCAAAACCAAAAAGAATCGAACCTGTCTCATGAGGCTGTGAAAATTACAAATTCAACCACTACACTAAACAACACATTGATAGAATTAGGGGCCTCTAAATATTTATATTCATTGGAGGCCTGTTGCAAATGCCTTTTTCAATACATGTTAAGCACGGCTCTGCGTTCATGGAATCCGAGGAAGTTACCAACAAAATCCGCTGTACATAGATTAAACCGAATAACGAAGAACCATGTCGCCACGTCATCACATGCACCTCCCTCGTTGGTCCCTTTGCGAATCATTGCTTGCCACATGACATATTCAACGGCTAGTTCTTTGTGCCATGTTCTTTTTTAACCGCAATGGGTTTACTTACCATTAAAAAAGAGATGTACATTTTTTTTTTCAAATAAAAGAATTAGATAAATAAGCTCCGAAGTGTTATCTTGTTCCATTTAAATGATAAGTAAAATAAACAAATATCGAAAAATCACTCATTTTTCTCTGATATATTTTGTTTAGCGCAACAACCTTGTAGATATTTGAGGAAGATAGATAGCTATAAAATCAACAGAAACTTCGGATCTTTTCTCTAAATATCTCTCTCAGTCGTGTTTATTTAGAAGGTATGTTTCTTGTTCCTATATTCACTTTTCCTATGTTTTTTTCTTTCTTCCCAACATCCAATGTTTTCTCTATATGCTCCCACTGTTTCTGGGTCCATTGACTCGGTTTTTTAAATTCGGTATACCATATTTTTGTAACATTTTTTGCTGATGCAGGAATCATAAATTTTTTATTTTCTTTTGGAATTTGGGCGAAATGGCACTGGGGAAGAAGAGATTAGGTGCTGCGAAAAAATCATCATCCATCTCGAATCAGAACGTAGTTGGTGATGGTGGATTAGGGTTAGGGTTAGAATTTGTTAAGTACAAGAAAAGATCTGGGAGGAAGAGGATTTTAATTTCCGGTGACAAGATTCGGATTTCTCGGAATATCTGCAAAAAATCAGTGGGCACAACTCGAGAGCTTGAAGTTCTTCCTCAAGATATTCTGGTTTGTCTCCTTTAAAATCAATCTCACAAGCTCCTTTTAATCGGTTTTTCTATTACATGGGTTATATGGATTGTTATTTTAGTGTTCTTGTGCCGATGATTTAAGCAGATAGAGCTGAAAGTTGAATCCTTATGGTTCTCTAAGAACAAAGATAATAAAAATTAATGGAAAGTTTTCATTTTTTATTTTTTTTGGTCTTAACGTTTTCAGTTCTTCTCTGTGAAATGTTTCTATTTGTGGAAAAAAAATCATTTAAGGTTTGTAGTTGATATCTGCCAGAGATGTTTTTTTTAACTTATTGGGAGAGATCTGAAAAACTTCAGTGGTTTATTTGCAGATAAGGATTATATGTGGAGTGGAGCATGGAGACTTAAAGCAATTGTTTAATGTATCGAAGACTATAAGAGAAGCTGTAAGCAGTTAGCATAATCTTTTTAGAGATTAATTGAAATATCCGTGACAGAAGAATGTGATTCTGATCATTTGTTTTCTCTCACAGACATTGATAGCGAAGAAATGGCATTTTGAATATAGCACACCAAGGAAAACTCTGTTTTTCCGGGGTGGGCTTGATTCGATGATCGATACTGGAGATGAGATGGAAGTTCCATTGCTGAAAAAGTACGGCCGTTCGAGGATAATCTGTGAAAAGAAAGTTTCTAAAATCTCAATGGCTCTTTTCAAATGAATTTTGACAACTTGGTTGAGGATCAAGTGTTGCCCCCTTAGTCATTACTGGAAACGTAGTCAAAAGATTCGACACCACTCACAATCGATCGTATGATCTGGTTTCTTCAAGAGCTTTGGTTGAAGAAACGGCTTTAAGTTAGAGACTTCTTTATTATTCTTCTTGGGTTTTTGGTTTGATAGGTCTCTGTAAATTGTTGTTAGATAGAAAGAGGGATGATAGGTCTTTTGAAATGCTAAGCTTGGCACTTTATGTATATATGCTAATAAAACGTTAGTGTTGTTGTAGGTGCGAAGCAAATATGCAGTTATATGCGTTTGTAAGGGTAATTCAGCTGAAAAAGGTGAAAACATTTTGAATTAACTAAAGCTTGCAACTTGCCGGCTGAGTTCATTTTTACACTAGTAGAAGTTACTAAGCTGTGTTTTTACTGTTCACAAAATTAAGCTGTGTTTTACCGTTCATGTCAATATCAGTCAGAGAGTACTAATCTTCAGTTTGTTTTCAATTGGAGACAAAAGAAACCGTTAACAAATACAATTATTGTGACTAATAACGAATCACAACCGTTCTGATATTATTATTGTTGAAAAAATATTGTTCATAACAAATTTGTCATACATTTTTTCAACATCAGAATCATGTTACAAAAGGCTCGTCTAAACTAAGGCCCATTAACAAGTGGCCCATTTTGATATGCTTTGATATTTTTCGATTTAGAAAATGAAAAGCATACGACTCTACGAGTGTGCATGAACCATCTTTTAATGGAACTAGATTTTGGGATTAGCATTATCAAAAGGAAAAGGGTTTTGTTTGGAAGCAAATACAAATGGGAAGCACATGGGTTTGGCATGTAACGAAACAAAAACTCTTAAGAGATTAAAAGGCATTAAGAGATAAATGGTCTCTTTCGTATACCACGATTCAGTTATATAGAGACAAAAGAGATACGCGAGAGTGTGGTGGATGAAACAAAAGATAATTGTTAAGAGTAAAGATTATGCTTATGCAAGTTTATTATATTAGGATTTCCGATTTTTAAGACAGGATTAAAAAAGTAAAGGAAACGACACATACAAATATATTTTATACCATCAATATGAGAGATATGTTCAATTTCAGCTTTTACGGATTTCACTATAATTATATTTAAAATTTTGTTGTCAAAACCTCCAAGTTGGTGGTGTTGAAGTAAAGAAAGGGGACCATGTGCTGTTGGGTGGGCTGTGGGCATATGAAAAAACATTTGCTGCCAAGGCCGCTCCATAACTTCAGAAACGATTCTTTTGCAGATGTAGTTTAATAATGTAATTAGTAGATTTCTTACTACGTAATTATTTTGTCCCTAGCGGTTCATTATTGAATTATAGTTTAATGTTGACTAACACTTGATTAGTCTGATGAATTAATTATTCATTTATGTACGAAGCTCAGAGGATATTAGTTTGCTCTGACAACAACTAAAGTCTAAAACTAATCAACTAGTAACAAATTTTCTAATGATCAAATAAGTCTTGCATTTTGTATGTGTATTAACAATGCACGCATTATTTGTTTCCCTTTATTATTTTAAGATTTTTGTTCTCCTAAACTAATTCGTATGAATAAGTGAATTTATATCAAAGTCAAAAGGTCAACGAAAGGAGAGACCAGCAAGGTCTTGCTGTTAATTTGCTTTGATGGCACCATTAGTTTCAGCCGTTCGGCACGCATGAACATGATTCGTCCGTCAACGCCCTTCTTTTTTAATTCTATCATTACTAAGACAAGCAATTACAAATCCAAGTAAATTTCAAGGGGTGTTGAAGACTTGAATTCTCAAAATAAGTTAAGGAAGTTACAGAGTTTCAGGAAGATAGTCTTTTCTGTTTTGGTTTTAGCTAGGAACTCTTGTTCGAAAAGTTAACAAGTGAGGAACATAGTCTTTACTGTTTTGTTTTTCTACTTTTAAAACGTAAGTCTATATTATAAGTCCATAACTTATATATATCCATCAGATTTATCTTCTTCGGTCTTTGTATATATAGAGATTGACACTTGATTTAGTGCAAGTGTGGACGGACGGGAGCTTCACGGCAAAATAAATCTAAATGAGGAAAGTCATGCGTCGACTCTTCATGGTTAAACGTCGATAGATACGGATAAATATCTATTTTAAATCGAAATAATATATAGGATTTCCTAACGAATAATATTATGGAGAGTCGTAGGCGGAAAACAAAACTAAAATTAAATTTCTGTTGTTTGCACTACATACTGTATAAAATTCATAACGGGAAAAAGTGTCACAACATGTGGGCATGACGAATGGGCTTAACTTGGTGACTTGTACATATAAAGATTCTCATAAGGAGAGCGATATTTACTCACAAGCAGCAATCCTTGAACAAGTTTGTGCTTCTTCCTTGAAGAGTTTATGTGTCAAATTTCCACACTAGAGACATGATCATTAATTAAGCGGGGGCTTTAATTTACCTAACACTTCTTGCCTCTTTCTTTGTTTCCTTGCCGTTTAAGAATTAATATATGATGGTTCGTACATTTATCTGTCCATATGTAGGTTTATCAAGACATTGTTAAAACGTGTTGCACTTGTATCTTTGGCTTTGTAAGGAGTCAGGTCGATAGCACAAACATTGGGTTCTCACTTCTCGCTGCTATTAGGTAAGGTGGACCCAGAAACAAAAAACAAGTAAAACGTAACTGGGGTTGAAAACCATAACCGAAACCAAATGAAGTCAACAAAACTTTAGTTGGTTAGTGAATTTTGCTCTGATTTCATATAACATGATTAATCCATTTGAAACGATTTCATATAAAATTGTTCTATCTAAAAGACTTTAATCAAAATGAAACACAAATCTTTCACTTTTATTCGATTAACAATATTCTTTAAGATAAAATTGTTCTATCTAAAAGTACTTCTCCTGGTGCTTTTACAATTTAATTTTGGTTAGTTTATTGTCCATAATGTATCAAACTTAATTTTCATAAGATACTAATCATTCCAACCCGAACAAAGCAAACCCAAAGCAAACCACAGTACTTCAAAATCGAACTAACCAAATTTTACGGAAACCAGTGCTGAACCGAAATGTCAACCAAAATTTAGCGCGTGAGTCAAGCAGGGATGGGACCGGACTCGAGTCTTGGAGACTTGGAATTGGAATACAACAAGTCAACAACTTAGGGAACGGCTTTTGGCAAACTATAGAACCCCCAGACACAGACACACAATGGGCGCCATTCGCTAGTGACTCATGACTATCATAGTTGACCCTTGACTTCTTTTTTGTCTCTCTCTCTCTCGTTTTCCTTTACTTTTTCTTTTGGCTTTAGATTTAGAATTATTGTAAGTTAATAGTAATAGCTAATGTTTTACATATATATTAATAGTGAATGAGATATTTGTGTAATTTTTCTCTCTTCTAGTTCCCATTAAAAAAAGGGTACATCAAAACGCCAATAATTTACATTAAACTAGACGAGGAATTGAAGTTTGAATAAAATGCTCACAAACATAATTTTGTTGAATTTTCATAGATTTTTTTATTTCTTAAATTATCTTTTATTTTTCCTTGAGAAAACCAACGGGACCATATTTTTCCCCCTTTTGTTTTACGAATTTAGTTTCTATGTTTGTTTTATTCGTACAAAAGTATCCTACATTTTCTTTATATGCAAATAAATCTTGTCTTTGTCACGCTTCATCACCACGACGTTTATTATTTAAGAAATCCTTCAAGAAAGTCATAGATTGGCCATTGTATTTCATTTATTATTTCATTTATTTTTCACGACGTTTATTATATTTCATTTCCTATGTTTAGTATTTACACAAAAATTTCAGGAAATTTGGCCATTTGTAACTTGGAAATTTCACCATGAGTTTGGATTTTGAAATAAGAAGGCCCAAAATCTGGGAGACGTACACGGGCAATTTAGTAATTTTGTTGATTATTATAACGAAATCTTTCTCCAGAACTCCAGAAGTGATGGGAAATCTGGGAATGGAACGAGCCCAGCTTTTCAAAATTACATTTAACCCCTTTATTTTAAATAATTTAGTTATTCCCTTTTACCCTTAACAAAAAAAATCCAAATTCGCTCTCCATAATCGATCGATTTACTGTGTGTTTTTTTTTGTTTTTTTTTTTTTCTTACCGATAAAGTAGATGAAAAAAATTTGGCAGTAGATTTATACAGTATACTAAATATCTATGTTCTAAAAATCGCCGATTTCTCCAATTAATCGCTCGATTAATCGCTCCAAAGGGGTGACTATGACGATTTTTGCTAATCGGTGATACTATTTGGTCAAACGTTGTTTGACTGATTTTATCCGATTAATTACAATAATTGCCGATTAATTCTGTAAATCGGTATATCAAATCTATATTTTTCTAAAATCTGATTGGTTAAGTTGATAATTATTTATAAAATCCAATCCATAAATGAAAACTCATTCTGTTTAGAGTTATTTTAACCCAAAAACATGTAATTAATCATTTTCAACAAATTAATTTGGACATTTATCTTCTAAACACAAATTTTGATTATTTTTGTCTTCTATACTAGATGTGAATTTAAAAAAATATTTAATTTAGATTAAAAGTATATGATTTTCATACAAATATATCTTCTTATATATAAAATATTTAAAATATACAAAATCGCTTGTCAGACCGAACGATTACCGATTAGAGGGATTTTGAACACAGCTAAATACGTAGATTATTATAAAGTAAAATTATATAAATTCAAATCTATCCTGATATCACGGAATATGTGAACGTTAGAAAAACTTAGAAACTTAGAAAGAAATCATATGGATAAGCATTCCACGTAACTAGTGGTGCATCTAGAAAAACAAAATCTTGAGTGGTCGAAATCGACAACTTTATATCTGTAAAGAAAATTTTGAAGCCATGTTATAAGAAAAACCATGCTGCATCCCATGAAACAAATTAATTCTAAAAACATGATCCAAAACGAATTAAATGTTATCCAGATAGATAAAGATAATTAGTTGGACCGTCGAATGAAATGTGATCCTTGTTGATTAGTATATGACGTGTACAATTAATTTCCCACCAATCCACCGACCTCAACTCTTTTGTGTAAAGTTTAATACTACTATACCTGTGACACAATTTTTTAACGTTACCGTTATCTGGTTTGAAAGTATTTTTGCATATAAATAAAAGAAATTTGGTAGCGATTATTTCCACGATAATTTAATGTATGAACTGATGATATTAGTCAAATTTATTAATTATGGGTACGAAGTACAGACGTACAGTGGACAATTTTTTTTTTTTTGGGTATCAATGTTACAGTAAACAATACTCACTCTGTTTCAATATATAGGGGGTTTAAGGTTTTTGCACACAGATTAAGAAGTCATTTAATTTTTATATTTTTTGAAATAAAATATATATTATCATCAATTACAAAACATTTCAACCAATAAAAAAGTAACCTGCAGAATATAAATAATCAAAAGTAAAATAAATACATTTAATTTTGCATAGAAACTCTAAAATCCCAATTAAAATGAAACAAAAAAAATACTAAAAACTCTTATTTATTAAAACAGAGGGAGTATATTAGAATGCTGTGTTGGATTTGTTTTTTGAATTTGTGAATATAAAGAATGTTATGCTTGTATTGTAGTACTAGGTTACTATAATTATGCTTTCACTAATTATAATCCTATAAATGGTTTGGGTTTGGCCGTTTGGGTTAACAAAAACACTTCAGTTATCATTTACTTGTAATCTAAATATTTGTCCACGTCTTGTGATACCCAATTAGATTTTTTATTTATTTTGAAATAAAGAAGTAAGTTAATTAGATATTTTGGGATGTCAAAAACATTAATGAGTTACATTATCGCGAAATAAAAAGAAAATATTTTTAAAATCGATGTGTGTTTGGAATTGGATAGAGCCGTTGTACCATCAAGTGGGTCTTAAAAGTCAGCGAACTGTATTTGATTTACATTTTCACAGTCTCGGCGACAATTTTATTCACACTTGTTCAGTTTTTTAAGGTATTCTTCCAGCTAATGAAATAAAACAAATATTATAAAACTAATGTGGCGAATGATATGTAATTTTGATTTAGTGGAGTATTTTATAGTCATGTTAAAAGAACTAAAGTATTAAACACAGAACATTGGAAAATAATTCACATGTTCCTAAAGTCAATGTGTAGATGATGCAGTTAATAACATATGTTCACATAACGGTCAGCAAGTTGCTCAAAATCATGAAACAGCGGCACATTATTCAATTATCTTATGATGTGGATAATTAGTAAATCATTATTTATGCGTAAATTAAAATTATTCTGGATCCACACAGCTATGAAAATACGAAAAAGACAGCTCAACACTTTTCCTCCTTCTCTTCCCCACTGTCTATATAACTCTAATAAGTAATCTCTCATTTCTCCATCCATACTCTTCTCAATTTCGCTTCCACTCTCCTTTGTTAGTAAAAAACACATCCCAAAAAAAAAGGGTCATAAAAGAAAATTAAATACTTGATCTCTTTTAGAATTTCTTTAAGAAATGCCTGCCGGTGGATTCGTCGTCGGAGATGGCCAAAAGGCTTATCCCGGCAAACTCACTCCCTTTGTTCTCTTCACCTGCGTCGTCGCTGCCATGGGTGGTCTCATCTTCGGTTACGATATCGGTATCTCCGGTAAGTAACTCACTTTTTTTTTTCTTTCAAATTTTGCATTTTCACCTCGAAAGTCTGTCTGCTCAGTCGAAAACACACACACGTTATGATTGTCATTGCATAAAATAAAACATTAACAAAATTTCCCCTTATGTTTCTCTTCATTCATAAACACCCCCAAGACTTAAAAAATTGAGAATTATCAACAGTATCATAGGATTTAAAATTTTAGAAATCGCCCCATATGTTTCTTTAGAGTCATGATCACCCCTTCCATGTTGTTTGGGAAATTCTGTTAATTTTTAAAAAAATTCACAGGTGGTGTGACGTCGATGCCGTCTTTCCTCCGGCGATTTTTCCCATCGGTGTACCGGAAACAGCAAGAAGATGCGACAACAAACCAGTATTGTCAGTACGATAGCCCAACGCTTACGCTTTTCACTTCATCGCTGTATCTGGCGGCTTTAATTTCGTCGTTGGTGGCTTCCACCGTGACGAGGAAGTTCGGACGGCGGCTCTCGATGCTCTTCGGTGGCATACTCTTCTGCGCCGGAGCTCTCATCAATGGTTTCGCTAAACACGTTTGGATGCTCATCGTCGGTCGTATCTTGCTCGGTTTCGGTATCGGATTCGCTAATCAGGTCCGTTCCTATATATAACTATTTATAATTATGACGATTTAGTAAGTAGTAACCATAAAAGTGTTTCTATCCATATTGATTTTGTTCATTTTTTTTTTCTTTTTTTGCATTTTCTCTTATTCACTTTTATATACTCATTGAGTAAGAAAAAAAAATCAAATTAAATAACTCTTCTACGTTTTTTTCTAATAAACAATCAATGCACTGAAACTTCTATTTATGTCCTCATAAATGCACCTTGGTCGTGAAAAAAAGTTATGGACCAACAACTACTTCCATTGAACATAATCATCAAATAGTTAGGTCAAGTTGACTTTATTTTCTTGCCTTCACTATCATTATTTTCCACATTATATTCATATATGATATGAGAATTATTTAATTTTGTGATTAATTTGTTATCGGCTGAATCCACAATTCCACATGGTCTGTTACTTTGTTCTTCAACGTGTGATGTCTCTTTCGCTCCATCTTCAGTGATTTAATTAATTGATATATTGTTTTAGACGTCATATATATCGTATATATCTCACTGTAACTTTTTGAACACTCATGCGGATCTTTAGTTGGAAAAAGGTCATATTCGGACCGTATCAACTTGAGCTTAAACAGAATAACGAAATTGACCCTGTTTAAACTCCGTATTTACAGTCCGTACCCTGCTTGATTCCAAACGATTCGGAGTCTTCTCACTTTTAAAAAGACAAAATTCGGATCGTATCTAGTTAACGACGTAAATAACCTTGTATGATCTTCCTATTTACAGGCTGTGCCACTTTACCTATCCGAAATGGCTCCATACAAATACAGAGGAGCGCTAAACATCGGCTTCCAGCTCTCAATCACAATCGGAATCCTCGTAGCCGAAGTACTCAACTATTTCTTCGCCAAAATCAAAGGCGGTTGGGGATGGAGGCTCAGTCTCGGCGGCGCGGTGGTCCCTGCACTGATCATAACACTCGGCTCCCTAGTCCTCCCTGACACTCCTAACTCGATGATCGAGCGAGGCAAACACGAGGAGGCCAAAACCAAGCTCAGACGAATCCGTGGCGTCGATGACGTCAGCCAAGAGTATGACGATCTGGTCGCCGCTAGTAAAGAGTCTCAGTCGATAGAGCATCCGTGGACGAACCTCCTCCGCCGTAAATACCGACCGCATCTCACGATGGCCATTATGATCCCGTTCTTTCAGCAGCTCACCGGAATCAATGTGATAATGTTTTACGCTCCGGTTCTGTTCAACACCATTGGTTTCACTACCGACGCTGCTCTCATGTCCGCCGTGGTCACCGGCTCGGTCAACGTCGCCGCCACGCTCGTTTCGATCTATGGTGTTGACAGGTGGGGTCGTCGGTTTCTCTTTCTTGAAGGCGGTACACAAATGCTAATATGCCAGGTAAGGACAAAATAACTTTTTTTAACTTATTGGATCTAAATACTTTTGCCTTGTACGTTAGATGTGTCTTAGACTCTTAGCAATCGATTCTAATTGGATTAGAATTATGATTATTAATTTATTTATATTGATGTTGATGCGTTTAGAGATCAATTTGTATGGGATATATATTAATGTTTGTATATCAATTATACTAACCAATATTTATTTTTATTTTTCTTGTGTGATTGTAGGCTGTGGTTGCAGCGTGTATTGGGGCCAAGTTTGGGGTAGACGGGACCCCTGGTGAGCTACCAAAGTGGTATGCTATTGTTGTTGTAACGTTCATATGCATTTATGTGGCGGGTTTCGCATGGTCGTGGGGCCCTCTAGGGTGGTTAGTACCAAGTGAGATCTTCCCGTTGGAGATAAGGTCGGCGGCGCAGAGTATCACGGTGTCGGTGAACATGATCTTCACATTCATCATTGCGCAGATCTTCTTGACAATGCTTTGCCATTTGAAGTTTGGGCTATTCCTCGTTTTTGCCTTCTTCGTGGTGGTGATGTCTATATTCATATACATATTCTTGCCGGAGACGAAAGGGATTCCGATAGAAGAGATGGGTCAAGTGTGGAGGTCACATTGGTATTGGTCAAGGTTTGTGGAGGATGGTGAGTATGGGAATGGGCTTGAGATGGGCAAGAGCAGCAACCAAGGAACTAAACATGTTTGATTTCTTCATTTTTTTTTTTTTTTTTTTTTTTTTTTTTTTTTTTTTTTTTTAAATGGGGAANGGAAGCTTTAAGAAAGAAAAAAGATTTGTAATTTATAATTTCCGTAAAGAAAAAAACTGTATCAGTCTAGATATGTTTATGTTTGTGTTTATATAATTCAGTTTCACACTCACATGGTCGTAGAAATATGCATATGATCGGTTTGACTAAAAGCCAAACATATTTTGGACACTAACTCCAAATCAATGGATCAGACAGGCCTCGTAGTAATGATCTCGTTCTATACTCCTAAACTTTTCAAATTTAAGACTAATTTAAATGCAAAAGGGTTAAAGGGGCAAACGCCCACCATTATTATTCGAGAAGAACAATATTTTATACACGAATCAACACTATTATCTTGATGTGGGAAATCTAGGAGGTATCATAAATTCTATGTGGATTATCTTAGAATCCCTTAAATTTTTCAACTTTTTACTTCACTTGGAAATTTGGGATCATAAAAACAGTAATGATATCTCAACCTAAAGATCCCAATTCAAAAAAGTTTGGAATGAGAATCGATCATTATAACTGTAAGTCTGTATCTACATTATTTTTGAGAGTAACAATATTTAACCTCAAAGACTTGATTTGCCATTTCAAATAATTTGAACCAAGATTTACAAACCACAACAATCTAGCTGTTAAACTTCGATAAGAATGAATTATGAACATAAGAACGTGTATAAATTTATATGCACTTTCAAGCAAATTTTTATGAACAATTATAACAAACAAGCGGATAGAAGAAATAAGGGTTTTGTGCAAAAAAACCCGCGAACTAAATTTTTTTTGCAAAT